>JAGTTH010005489.1:0-53849 GCA_022606485.1 Agraylea sexmaculata
ATAATAATGATGTTAAAGTAATTATATTTTCAAAGTGAAGAAGAAGTGACTGCAACTGCATTTCACTCGTAATTGATGTTATTATGAGAAGCTCAAGGCGTTAAATTGTAACTGAAGGGAAATTTTCACACCATCTTAAATTCTGGCTCATCGCCACACTTTTGCTTGAATTCAAATCAATATTTATGAATTATTTTTAATTTTATACTCCCTATATATAAACTCTTGAAAAATAAACCGTGAGTATGTCATAAAAATAATATAGAATTCATAACATTTATATTTTATTTATTTAATTATATAAACGCCACGAGGGGCTTTTTGAGAAGGTTTTTTTATAAATATATTATATTTTTAGACATAAAAACGCGTTAATTCATTGTCTGTCAGTAATTTTAACTATTATTAGTTACACATTTATTATAATTACCTCAGTATATACCTTATAATCCAGGAAATTAGAGTAAACCTGGATCAATACGATTGATCTCCCAATCGTATTTACCGATCAAATCATCTTTAGTGGGATTTGAACCCATGACCATTTTTTTAGCCAAGCGTCTTATCCTCTGAGCAATTAAGCTAATTTTTATAATAGAGTTGATATTATAATAATTATAATTATAATGATTTTTTGTTACCTCATTGAAATTATTATCATATTTGAATATATTATCATAAAATTAAAAAGACTTAATATATTTTCAATAATATTAACCGATTCGTAAATATGAATTATATAGATTCAAGTAATAATAAAAATATTTAAATATTTCACGGTGAAATGCAAGATGACTTTATTAAGTACGAATTGAAGCGTTCTTATAGTATATTTTAATAGTAATTGTTTTTTTTTATATAAATGTTGCTCGTATCCGTGTCTTTATTATTCTTAGTCCGACACATCAAAGATTTTAATACTAAAATACTATCAACCGGGAATTTCTTAATATAATGTTGTATGGGTTCCAAAGAGCATTCGCCGTAAATAGACGTCCATAATAAATCTCGACTTGAGAAATTGAAAATGTCTTTTCGAAGAATCGCACACGAGCGGACTGATGAAATATACATTTTATATACAGACGATAAATAGAGAGACAAATTTGGAACCAGCTATACTAACACTGATGATGGTATTCCTTTATAAATAACTTCATAACCATGATAAAAAGCTGTGAAGTTATTATTGTTGTGAGTGTCGGCCGTATAAAGTTATTGCTCGTAAAGGTCGACACCATCAATATAATATTTTACGATATATATTTTTGATTAAACAGAGTCATCAGTCTACATGGTTTTGAAAACATATAATTAAATAATTATTTAGTGTGTAAATGGCAAATAGGTGGCTGTCAATTAAACGCGTTCCAGCTCCTTTAGGGTTTCTTCTTCACTGAAACTTTTGTACTACTTCAGCATTCTGTTTGTATTTCACTGAAAATAGACGAGGATTCGGAATGCCTGAAAATGGACTTTTTACTCGATACATAAATGGGGAAGTGATATAAAATTTTAAATGGAACTCGGAGCGACTTTCAATACAAATAATTTCTGTTTATTTTCGACCATCTTCAATTAATAATGATTCATATTTGATGGGTTTTTTATAGAATTTGCTTGGAAATAGTTAATATTTAATAAATTAGATAATTAATCAAAAAACCCTTATAGTAAATATCTTTTTAAAGTGTATTTTATAGACGTAAGAATTTCCATCAAACCGAAATTTCCCTGTAAATACTAACAAAATAATTTTACGTATAATCAAACCTAGTCTAAGTGGGTTTTATGAAGTACTTTGACGTATTCGAGCTCTGCAACGATTTCCTATATAAAATTGCTATATTATTTGAATATTGTGATAATTTATTTCGACTCTCAACATCTACACTTATCATAACAACATATTCATGGGACAAACTATAAAGTTGAATGCACATTTCAAAAATAGTTATTTTATTTTATTAATGTTATATAGTTTTAGGATTGTCCTGCAAATATTATATTCAAATAGAATATTTTTTTAACAAATTATAAAGCATTGTGTATAATAAAAATGTAAGCCACGCAGTGCTCTACAATTGTCAGAAATTGAAAAACCTGTTTTTTCATCTTCTTGGCCAAGCTTTGATTATAATAAAATAATGTATTAAAGATATGTAGAAGATTAAATGATCATTTTATTAATTATTGTTATAAATATGTAATTAAATATATGTATCTGCTTTTAATACATAATTTTATTTTAAGCAAAAATCATGCAGATATTTTTCTTTCAAATATTAATATCGTAATACTACTAGTACTAGGGTAATTTTTATTGAAATTTTCAATTTGTTAATGTTTTTTTATGTTCTGCCTGGTTTTTTAATAGGACGTTTATCTTTGAGTTTTGATTTCATTGTTGCTTTAAAGTGTTTTTTTTTATCGATTAGAAGAAATTTTTGATTTTAAAAATGAAGTATGAAAAATTGTTATGCGATATCACATTAAATACATCTAAAATATTTTGAAATTATTTAATATTTTTAAATGCTCTGATTTGTTTTTAATACGAAGATAATACGTTGTTTGTTTTTTCATTCGAAAGAAGTTTGAATTTTGTATTAAAATTATTAATAAAATAATATAATGCATTTTTCATATGATGACAACACTCATCACAATATTTAAAAAGCGAGTCTTCCGATAATTACTGTTTTTTGAGAATTTTCATTTATTATGCATTATTAAATATCTCTAATATTATTTTGAAATTAATTTAATAAAATTATCATTAAAATACCCGTTTCGAAATTTGAGATATGTATTAATTATAATTATCATTTAAAATAATAATATTGACTCTTCTTATATCAATATCCATTTGACGTATTTGTATGTGGACGTGAAGTGTTTCTTTTGCTCCCCTTTCAAATTCCTCCCTTCACATACATTCTGCCGAATTGGAATCAATCTTTTTTCATCCCTTAATTTCGAAGATGAAAAAAAGCTTTCAGCTCCTTACGACGACACACACTCCCGCTGTCAATAAGACCACATATTTTTTTGTATAGAATCAATTTTATATGCTGTTTTGATAAATATTATATTTGAAGGCTTTATTGTGAATGTTGATGTCAAAGCGCTTCGTTTGTGTATATAAATTCGTAATTATGTGGTATGATTTTCAGTTTTGCAAAGGGACTTTATGACCCTCTACTATATCCTTCATATATAATGCAAAATGATTTGGAATTTATGAAATATTCTTTCAATCTTTACGTATTTGGCACCATGTGCCCTTTCATATTGAATCCAGCATTCGTATTATTATTTCTTTAAAAAAAAAACTATTTACGAATAGTTTTTTTTTGGTTTTTCTTTGACGACCTGACAACATTTGGGCTCAGATCATCGCCTTTCCTATTAAATCTACTGGAAATATTTCACACAGGATGCTTGTACACTAAAAATATATTTAAAAAAATGTAAATTAGTAAAAAAAAATTAATTAATACTATTATTTTTTCCTTTAACACCGGTAAAATATTATTTAATGATTTTTGATCGAAGTTGATTCACTATACATAATAGTTCAATTATTTTTTATTACTTTATTAATTCGGGAAACTAAACATAGCTACAAAGCAATATTTTTACAAAAAATAATTATATTATTATTATTGAAGTGAACTAAAACTCACTTAAAATACAACCACACGTTTCAGAGACGAGAATTCAGAAAATCCAGTACAGTATTTCAGATGCTTCCTGAAAGGAACACCTATACAAACAATGTAAATTGCCCATGAATGAAATGCTTTTTTTATAAAGCATTGTTTTTTAAGATATTCTTTAATATAAATTAGCTCAGGCAAAGTATTGTCAGAACCACTCTCAGGGGTCACTAAAAATGTGTTGAGTGAGGGAGACACACTTATGCCTTTATCGAATAGCAGAAAAGAGTGCAACAATACGGGTTTACACGAAAATGCACGAATTATTTATATGTAATACGATATTTAATGTTTATATATATGATTACAACTTAGGTTTAAAGAATCCCTTACAAGCAATATTTAAAAAAAATAATAATATCCCTACTTTTGATTCTGAGCGCTTCAATCGTAGTATGTATGTCGTTTCATTATTTTTTCCCCGTTTTATAAATGGGTTTTATTTTTAAATTTGATTGCAACAATGCTACAATATATGTATACATATATATATATATATATATATATATATATATATATATATATATATATATATATATATATATACTACGAAATGTATCTTACTAGTACTATAAATATAACTTACCAATTGACTTCTTTTATCTCTGTTTAGAGAATTTCTTCCATAATGTATGTTATTAATATTCACAGCACGAAGAAAACACACGCGCTTTTATGTTTATTTTTATTATTTGCAGCTTATTCGCTCCCGAATCTGGTTTCGGAATATTTCTTATAACCTCAACGATAACGGTAATGATCCAAGGGGAACCTTTCGGCAAAGTGAACAATATAATAAAAATTCCGAGGCTTTGTGGGCCTAAAGCCTAAAGGGTTGAACAATACACCCCTGGCATCAGCGAATATTCGAAGAGGCTTTTTTTCGCGATATTGAATTTGTGGACCCTTTTTTCTTCAAACATTAAGTTGTTGACACTGGAAAATGTCATTCGGATTATGCAAAGGCAATAAATAACGTGATTCGTGAAAATATATTATATGTATTTGTTTATGAAGCTTGTTTCTATTACAACGTGTAATAATATTGTTATGCACTATTATTAAGATTTCCTAGACTTCCTTTATAGTCATATAATATTTTGCAATTTGCTCCCCGCCCACTTTCAGCTTCTCTAAACTGTCAGCAACTTCCAGTTTCCTGATTCAGCATTGTTGTAACTACGATAAAATGGTCATTCTGATGCAAACTGGTTTGTTAGTTTAACCTATAACCCTGCGTCATTAGTACAGTATTACAAAACAGAGAATATCATGCAAATACTATTTTAATTGGACTAGATAAATTGTATGATTTTTTTTGTATTTTTGAAAAATTATTAATTTTGAATTTGACGATTGGTTAGGTTAGGTTAGGTTGAGTTTGGGTAATTTTTTTAGGTTAGGTTAGGTTTGGATAAACTTTAGGGATTTTTAGTATGGAAGTTTACCAGACCACCACACAGCAATGCTTTAATATCTGTTATGCTTGTAGAGAAAATTATGCTAAATTATTAATTAAATTGGTTAACCCCTGCTCGTATATAACATGTTTAAGTTGAAAATTTACCCTTCAAATATTTTTTTAATAATATTTTTTTAGAGGGTTTTTACAATTTTTTTTTTAGAAACAGCAACGTGTTAATTAATTGTCTGTCGGTGATCTTAACTATTACTAGTTACACAGGTCACCGACTTAATAATCAGTATTTACCTTACAATACAGGAAATAAGAGTAAGCTTGGATCAAAGTAATCGATCGAAATAATGACTATATCACACCAAGATTATATCCTGGCCTTAAAAAATCTTAGATTAAACATTATAAAAATCTAAAAAAAATATTCTCGAGCTACAAATACACTTTCGTCCTTTACCGGGAAGCAATCGTTAAAAGCATCAAAGAGGACTTAAAAGAGAAGTGAATTCTGAAAGTGGAAGAGAATATCCGGTGAAGAGGTTTTGATGGTCAGGATAAAGTGAAAGTTGCTTGATAAAAACTAAGGTTCATTGCAAAATTTTCGACGGCTTTATTTGACTGAAGAAGATTCTATGGTGGAAACTAAATATGCCTTCTTTATTAATTGATCTAAAAAATTATGTGCATTATTAAGAAGCGCATTTTCTCATTATGGGCAAAATTCATCCCGCTTAATATACTCAAAAATTTTGTTTGGTATAAAGGATTTAGTACAAATATAATATGTAATTGTTCCAATGTGACCTTAGTGACACCACAGACATCTCCATATTATATTAACCAGCGTAATAGCTCAGGGGATTTTCATTCAACCTTGTTTATAATGTATTTAATATAAAAATGGTGCATTTGGGATAAGAATCTACATCCTTGAGAATCTAGATTAAATGAGAAATCACTCGTCTATTTGGTAGCTTAATGTATAAAATAGTATTCAACAAGAAGATGCAGATTCAAGTCGACGTTTTTTCACATTAACCTATATTAGATTATTTTATTAGAAACCATATTTTTGCGGTTTTTACAAATAGATTAATTTTAAGTTAGTGTATTTTAAATAAAAAATATGGCTTTATTCTCAAATTAAATTAAAAAATATCTATATTTTGCTCAGGGGATAAAACACGTGGCTACAAATACTTAGGTCATGGGTTCAAATCCTACTCAAATCAAGCATTTTTAAAAAATTTGATCGGTTATTACGACTGGGAGATCGGGATTAATATTAATAAAATCCCGACCAATCGTCTTAATCCAGGTTTACTCTGATTTCCTGTATTGTAAGGTAAATACTGATTATTAAGTCGGTGACCTGTGTAACTAGTAATAGTTAAGATCACCGACAGACAATTTACACGTTATTGTGTGTAAAAAAAATATGTGGCACGCCTTATGAGGATTTTTGTCATTGTCATTTTTGATGATAACTTATGAAATTAAATATATTGTGTTGGTTGATAGTGATCCAACGTAGTGCTCCCGTGTCACGCGTGACACTGAATGACACCCGACACCTTCGGTTATACACAATGACACTCCTGTTGCTCTTTTGTTACTTGGCTTTTGACTAAAGACCTCTTTTTGTTCGTATTATATTATGTAGTGAAAATAAATAATGTACAATACACACGTCACACAATTTTGTGTCGCCCAGTGTCGTGTTGCATTATTTGTAAAGGAACTCGAAATGATGTATTCTTTGTCAAAATATGTATTAATATACTTATAATAAAGCAGTCTAAATAAAATAGTATTTTTGTAAAATTTGCAGATTTACCCCATATCACTTTTATCGTTTAGTGGAGGTTGCTTTTCTTGCAATTGGCAAAGAGAGGATGAAAAATTCCCTTACAATGTTGGCAATTTTCCAGTACGTTGCTTCAGATATATTATATTGAAGACAATGAAAAATAAATATACTCTGAAAATGTTATTCTGTTATATATAAAATAATTGTTGTTTTTTTATATTATTTTGGTAGTAAGATCAAAGTTGTTCCATATTAAAGCGGAAGGATGATACTGTATTTGAAATTTAAATGTCAGACGTCAATGCGATTCTTGTATATTTGACCTTTTTTTTAGAAATTTCACCAACAAGCTGTCAATTTTGGCACACTTTATCGCGTATTTTCAGCTGCTAAAAATAATATAAAAAAAAAGAAATATATATATATATATATATATATATATATATATATATATATATTATTTTTAAATTATAATAAATCTAACCTTATTGTGAATTTTTAGTAATAATTAGTAATTGTTCTCTAGTAATATTAATAATAATAATACAATATTAATAATAAATTATTCTAGTACATAATTGAAAAACCGTTGCATAAATAAAACCGCGAACAGCTGTGATCGGTCAAATGTAATCATAATCATCATCATCTACCGTATTTTGCACGTGAATTTTCATTATTTTCTTCCTCGAATAAAATAAACAACCTTTACAGATCTTCAAATAGGTGCAATTTTAAGTCATAATATATTCCAAACATAATTTTCTGTAAAATAAGAATCGACAATACATATTCACCCCATTTTTATTGATTTATTTTTAATTTATTCAATATATTATTATTATATAAATAATGCTCTCTTCATTTCCCTGATAATCATACAGTGTGTTTGACAAAAAAAATATATTAAAAGCATTCCAAACTAGGAGATACATGTTCGAAGTGTAGATACATTAATTCATAAAAGATAAAAAATATTTTAATGTATTCCTATACATAAATGTCTTACTCAAAGGGCGCGGTTTGAATGAAATTTATCACCATCAAGTTTTCATCGATCAAATAGGACTACTAGTATTTTAAAAGGCCATAAAAATAATTGCATATAATAAAATGTGTGCGTTATTTACGAGTTGCAAAAGTGTATGGCGTGGGAAGTTATTTTACTGACAATTGTACTGTGGGCGAAGATGTGATTTACTCGAACATATCCATAAATACAACAATAATGGGATATTTTATACAGGAAACTACAGGAATGTTGGTATGAGTCTTTTATAATATTGTGTATTATCATAACTGCAAAGTAAAACGGAGTAACGGTGTTCAAGTTAACACAGTTCATAACTGGATTTGAGTACAATTAATACTTGGTGATTGGGATTTATTATTTTTTTTAGGATTATTTGTACCCAAAAGCTTCACAGTTGACCCAGTTAATTGCGACACTCAAATCCAAAATATTTCTCCCTAAATTATTTGCCTCATTTATAATACATTCATAATTTTTAACAAAGCCTTTATTCTTTGTGCTCCTTACTGATTTACGTTATTAATACTTGTGATTAGGATTTCAATTTTTTTAGTTTTTCTCGTACTAAATTTCTATTGTCATTTATATGCTACTTAATTTTCTGATTCGCCCAGCCCGTTGCGACACTCATATTTACAATCTTTCTCCATACTTAAATACATCCTTTGCCTCCTCTACGTTCATTATTTTTTTAACACAATTTTTATTCATGGTCCTCCTTGCTGATTTATTTTGTATAAAATTAAGTCGTTTTTAAAATAAAACTATGTTATAATTGATCTTTTTATAGAATATTTTATTTTATTAATTTTTTTATGTATAACTATACATATTTTTGTCAGATTTTGTATGAAACGAAGCAATTATTTTTCACCGTTCTATACTAATTATGACTAACCCAAATATAATATATAATAAAATAATTTAAAAAATTAAATATTGTACATAAAACTATATTTAATATGTGTTAGTAAAAAGGGTTGTCCTATTATAATATTTGAAGAAATTGTAAAATTTGGAGGATGCAATTTTTATATTAAACTCTTAACAAACAATGAAATATGTAAATGAAAAACTATTTTATAAATCATGTTCAATTATATGTTTTTTGACCTTGATAAAATTGCCTGATTATATTATAAAGTAAATCGACATTTCAAAAGTGTTTAATTTGGTCAAAGTACAGTTCTTTTGAATGAATATTAAAATCATAATCAAAATGCATAGATTATTCCTGACCAATCCTTTTTTTTTCAAACCGTCTCCTAAATAGATGCTTTAAATGTTAAATTAAAAGGATGCACTTTAGCCAAGGCAGTATTTATGTAGTCAGCTTATCTTATATGATATTTAAATAGTGAAGGTGGCTGTATGTATGGTCCATAGTTAAATATAACTCGGTTTACTTAACTGGAGAAGCCTGTCTGTTTACTCGTCACACGCTTGTTTGTACTGCTGCTCATATTCATTGTTGATCTTATTTCCATTATATTATAGAAAAAATACCATTTTGACAATTATTCTATACACATTATTTATTTTAAATATTATCTCCACATTTGGAAGAGGTCATTAGTCTATTGTAGTATTTTTAAATGTCAACTCATTCGCGTTTATAAATATCAATGAGTTGTTCTCCCACCTTCAAAGCCTTATATGGAGCAAGATAATACTATTTTTGATACATTAATTTTTTTTTCTTAAGTCTTAATTTCATCTCATTTTTTATACAAACATCCCCCGAGCGCTCGGTGACAAATTAATTAATCAGATCCTTTGTAATTTTATGCAGACAATGGCTTGTTTTTTTTATATTAAAAAGGTTACCCGAGATAACAATGAATTCTGTCATTTTCAAATTATTCAAATGTATGGAGGAAAGGCCGGGTTAATTCAGATGATAAATTAATACTTCTAGAATCGTTTTGTTATTTATTTGGAATATTTTTGAAAATGTATGCATATCTGTAATATAAATATAATTTCAGCAATAGTTCTAGGGTGACCATAATGTTCATTATTTATATTATTAAATACACTCGGTAATTTTATAGAAACTCAGATTATAAGATACTTCTCTACAAAAATATCCAGATTATACAAGTTCTTCTATTTAAACAATTTTAATGTCGATAAAATATAAACATCTCGCATAACTGACGTGTATTAATACTACTTCATGAGCTTCATCTTATATTTTTTTATTTGATTTTTAGTGGAAAAGAAGGTTGTAGATTTTTGACAAAAAGTTTCAGAGATATTATATTATATCTCTGAAATATAAACTATATATATATATATATATATATATATATATATATATATTTATTAATGTAATTCAAGAGTAAATTTCTAATAGCTTCTTATAATTAAAGTAAAATAAAGATCATGATCAAATCTCCACCAAGAGGATAAAAAACAGGTTTTCAACTGCTCACATTTTTAGAGCACTGCGCGGCTTAAATTATTATTTCACATATTGCCTAATTATTTGATAAATGTCTCATTCTATTAAATAATTTAGTTTTGCCGACAAATGGTAGAAGAATGATTTTAAAATGCCTTCATCTTTCATAGTTTGTCCCATGAATATAATAATTGACGTATGATAATTGTAGATGTATATCATATAATTTTTTGTGTAAATATCAGAGAGTTGAAATAAAATAATACAGTAATCAAATAATAAAGCAATAGTATATTATAAAGGAAATTGTTGCAGAGCTCGAACACCACCTTGCAGTGTTCGGCTATTTCTTAACAATATTGAAACAAAGGTTATGTTGTTTAATATACCTTATTTTCCAGGTGTTCACATTAGTTGTAACTTAACATCTTCACTCTAATTACACTGCTCGTTAATCTTAATGCCACTCTTTCGGCTCTTCTCTCTTTTTTTAATACGTCGGCGTTCCTTTTGTAGACTTCGCTTTTTTAATTTTAAATGTCTAGTACTGTCCCATTTCACCGTAGAGTGAATGCAGGGAACAAGAGATGGTGTCAATGAGATATAAAGACAATGTATTAATAATATTTTATGGTATTCGTTGTGGAACCTGTTTAGTATCGATGATAACCAAAGGCTCGAGGTGACTTGCGTAGGCGTGTTCCTTACGACTCACCATCGATGAAGTTATAATGAATGAACTCAATATTACCAACAATCAGATAAACCCATAATAATCATACCGGAATAAACACAACTCATTAATCAATTGTTTTTTATAAATAAAAAAATAAATAAAAATGTACGGTGAAGTGTATCGATTTGAAAGCTATGTACATACGACAATTTATATATATATATATATATATATATATATATATATATATATATATATATATATATATATATATATATATATATATATATATATATATATATATTGATATCCAATTGTAACATTGTTGCAATCAAATTTAAATAAAAAAATCCATTTACAACATAATAACGAAATACATACTACAATTGAAGCGCTCAGAATCAAAATTAGGGATATTTTAAATATTGCTTGTAAGGGTTCATTAAACCTAAGTTGTAATCATATATATAAACATTAAATATCGTATTACATATAAATAATTCGTGCATTTTCGTGTAAACCCGTATTGTTGCACTCTTTTCTCCTATTCGATAAAGGTATAAGTGTGTCTCCTTCACTCAACACATTTCTAGTGACCACCACTCTCAGGGTGGTTGTGACAATACTTAATAATATTTGAAACATGTTAAAGAAGTAGTGTTTGGTAAAAAGTGAGGCTAGATGTATTTGAGTGTATGTTTGAGTCCATATGACATGTAGTAACAATGTATTTACCCATTTTACTGTGAAATATAACTGAAGATATGAAGAGAGATGTTTACAGTATTATGTTTTCCACTTGAACTAAACACGCATTTATCCACTCATGCGATATCTTATGTTTATATCTATTCTTCATCCAGGTTAACTCTAATTTCCTGGATTTTATGGTAAATACAGAGGTATAACTAGTAATTAAGTAGTTCAGGATTATATAAATAAATATTTTTTTATATCATAAAATAATAATTTTAAAGAAGATATACAAATCTAGTTTTATTTGCTATTACTTGATTTGATTAGAATTGGATTTGGGAGCTTTTTATTCTCAGCTCCTTGATTCTTTAATAATTTTGAGTAGTACAACATAATATCGATAGGATTTAACATCAGTATAATTAATGTATTAATTCAATATCAGGAGGTTTTTCATATGGACGCGTCGTCAATTAAAAATGCTATTTGTGATTTTTTTCATATAATTAAAAGATAATTTATAAAAACAGACGCTCTTACGCTATATCAATGATTCTACATGTACTTCTTAAAATTAATTTATTTTGGTTCAAAATACTAACTACTGCATATTTCTTATCCACATCAAACGCGATCGAAAGTTTGCCTTATAAATAATGGAGTCTTTTGAAGAGTGGCCATTGTATTTTAGTTATTTATTATTATTGTGGAGCATCCTTTGTTAGAAATACAGTATAAGTATTGAGTTGTAAAAGGTATTTGACCGATGTCATCGTGAACGTAAACAAACATATCTTGGATCGTTTCATTTGTTACCCAATTTATTTGGTGGTCGTTGTTTTGTCGGTAGCCAAAAACGACAGCCTTAATTTATACGGGAACAGACCAAAAGAGAAAACCTAGTCTGGATTTTTGTATCGCCCCCACGACAACTATTTTTTTACTCTTTGATCATATCGATACCTCCTATTTGACCAATATATAAATAAATAAATAAATAAATCAACTCGACCAGTAAACGAAGCCCTACATGATATCAAACTGTAATTAAGGTACACATATGAGTAATATTAACTTTGTCTTCAATGTGCTCAAATAATTTATTTCGGTTTGAATAAATGTATTAGTAATAATAAGTACCCATTGTTATTTTTTTTATTTGAATCCCTTTTTATTATAGTTGGATTAGTCAAATAATAAGCGCGTTATAGCAGGATTTTTATACAATTTTTACGTTTACATTTTTTTACACAATTATTAGGTTTAGTCGTAGTGCCAATAATACTTTAAAATACCTCAAAAAACATAGGAGACAAAGATGAATTTGCCTTCAATGTGTCATATGACTACTGCTCGTACTGTTTATCTGTCACTTGTTGATATTTCTAATAACATTACATTACACAGTCTTTCACTTAATATGGTAAAGTGCGTCATTAAAAATTGCTTGATATATTCCAGGACAAATAATATATCACTATTAAAAAAAAAACATGATTATTTCGGATGTTTTTGAAATAAAAATGTTTCGGGTGTCGGATTTTAGGGACTGCAGTGTTGCAGGTGGCCACAGCCCGCGTATGTGTGAAGTGTATGTATATTTATTAAAACAATAAGCATGACACTTATTGAACCAAGTTCATTTATTGAACCATTTAATTCGCACAAAAAAAATATAAAATTAATTAATGTTATTCTAGGCGTCTTTTATATACATATTTGAAATATTCAGCACTCTCTAAATAAAAAATATTAATTACAATCACATTCTAATATTCATTTATTAATAATTATCAGTGTACGTTTCCAAAAATTATTAAAAAAAAACACCCACGCGCCTCACGCTGGGTTTTACGTATTCATTTCCGAGAAACAGTACTCATAATATAAATATTTTCAAAGATCAAACATGCATAAAAATCCCAAGAAACCGATGTTAATTGAGACATAATATTTCCATATTTGTACTGCGTCATGTTGTAATGCAATAAAAATAAAAAGAGCCAACGAAAACGTCGACAATAACGCCCAAACACAACTACAATGAATAATGACATCGACAAATCATGTTTTTTACAACCGTTCAATATTGTTATTTATGAACTATTCAACAGTTTGTGCCGGTGTATTTATTATATTTATGGTAAATTCAACATCTTGAATTATGAATTGACAATATCCATAAAAATCCTTTATAATTCGACACAGTCAAAATTGCGCCAGGTTGCCTTTGCATTATTAAGCTTATTAATTTAATTAATTTAAGCAATGTGCAAACCCAAGTAGACGAAAATCAAAGGAACATATTTAGAAAAGCTGGGTTTGAATCCAGAACATTAAATTTATTCGAAGGCTTACCCATTATTTTTTTAAGCCTAATTAAAGACAACTTAAACAAAAGTCTTCCAATTATTATTATTACATACATATTTATTCGTATGTATTTAAATATTTTTGTATCATTTAATCATATGCAGAATTTCTTATAGTATCCATTATCAATAAATTATTTTAATTGCAATAAATATATTCATTGGAAAAAATAATACTTAAAGTATTGAATGATGAAAAAAAATTTGTAGAGCAAATATAAAACTTTAAACATTCTTATATTACTATTAGAAACTATAAAAAGGCTATTTGATATAAGCGGCATTATTTTTTTTTTTTTTTTTTTGATTTATATTTTTGAGTACCCTGTCTAAAGACATCTTACTCGTCGTCTGTTGTCACATTGTCTTGAGGGTTGGTTGTCCAGTGACGACTCAATCCCGGCGTTGTGTTTAGGTTATAAGTGTTCATACTTGTTTTATCAAGTAAACACCATTGTCAGTCCTTGAATCTTGCTGGCAAGTCAAGTTGTCTGTATTTTTGTAGACGTCTTGCGTAGTCTACGGTCAATAAGTCCCTCGCTAGTACGTTCGGGTGACTTTTTAATCTACTTTGGTACGTTTCGCTGAATTTTTTCAATTCTTCGCGTACTGTCATTGTTTTAGAGTCCTGTAATAGGACCCAGTTGGGTACATACCATGGAGCATTTAAAATTGCTCTCAGGGTCTTGTTTTGTAACCTGTCGATACTGCTGATATGAGTATCCTTAGCTGTCCCCCACAGTTGACATCCATATGTCCAAATGGGTTTGATTATTGCTTTATACAGCAATAGCTTGTTTGTAAGTGTGAGTTGGGAATGTCTGCCAATCAACCAGTACATTTGTCTTTTTTTATGTTCCATTTGAAGTCTCTTTGTCTTAATGTGTTTTTGCCATGTTAGGCTTCTGTCAAGGTGTATACCGAGGTATTTAGCCGAGTCTTCTTGTGGAATATTTTTCCCACCAATTTTCACTGGTGGACATGTCTGTTTTTTGTTTGTGAATGTCACGTGTGTCGATTTGGTTTGATTTACTTTAATTCTCCATACTTCAAGCCATTTCTGTATTGCGTCAAGGTGTTTCTGGAGGAATTGTGAGGCAGCTGTTGGATCTTTGTCCGAAGCGAGTATGACGGTATCGTCAGCGTATGTAGCCAGTGTTGTGTTGTCGGTTTTTGGGAGATCGTTTGTATATATTAGATACAGTACAGGACCTAGTACACTCCCTTGCGGTACTCCAGATCTTATGGTATTAAGATTTGAAGTTTCGTTGTCATATTTAACAAAAAACTGTCTATCGGTCAAGTACGATTTGATAATATCATACATGTTTTTGGGCAGTTTTCCTTTGATTTTATAAAGCAGGCCTCGGTGCCAGACTTTGTCAAAAGCTTGACTGATATCTAAGAATGCTGCTGAACAGTAGTTTTTTCTTGTATGGAGCGATCTATGATCGTCACAACTCGATGAACTTGTTCAATTGTCGAGTGCGCTTCTCTGAAACCGAATTGATGATCAGGGATCATGTGTTCTTGAAAAAGTATTGGTTTCATGTTGCGCAGTAGAATTTTTTCAAACATTTTGGAAAATATTGGCAGGAGGCTTATCGGTCGATATGAAGTGACTTCTTCGGGTGGTTTACCTGGTTTAGGTAGCATAATAATTTCTGCTATTTTCCACTGTCTAGGGAAGCTACCCATTCTAAGTATCGCGTTAAATATTATGGTTAGAAATCTTAATCCGATATCTGGCAATTCTTTGATTATCTTCCCGGTAATCATGTCATGTCCTGGCGCTTTTTTTGCGCGTACTTCATATTTTATAACATGCTTGACGCATTGAAGTCCAATTTTGACATAATAGTTTTCTTTATGTTCCGTACTATCTAATAAATTATGAATGTGACTTTCTTCTTCAGGGAAACACATCCTTTCCGCTGGTGTAAATACTTCCTTGAGATGTTTCGCAAACTCGTTTGATTTCTCTCTTGTAGTTTTTGCCCATTTATCGTCAGCCGTTTTGATGGGCGGTATGGATATTTGGGGCCGTTTTAGTTTTTTTGTAGCTTTCCATAGAGAATAATCTGTAGCGTCGGTTGCTGTAAGACCTTCCAGATAGGATTGAATCCCTTTATTTTTCCATTCACATAGGATATTTTTAATATCTCTTATTGCTTCGTTCAGTTTTCTCTTGAGTTCCTTGCTTCGAGTATTTTGCCATTCTTTACGAATGCGTCTTTTTTCATGTATTTTTTCCTGAATCCAGCGGGGAAAATCATCTGTTGAGTGTGGTTTTTTTGACATATTGGGCGTGGCTTTTTTCACTGCGGAATGAATTTGATTTTGAAAGTGAATAACTGCGGTGTTAAGTTGGTCTTCTGTTTTCAATGGTATATCACATTTCAAATTTTCATTTAAGATATGTCTAAAATATTCCCAATCTGTGTGACGGTTACCGAGTGTAAATTTACTGGTTTTGATAATTGGTTGTAGCAAGCTGTATTTAATAATAACAGGTGAGTGATCTGATGACAGATCGAGGCAAGATTCTGCGCTCAGTCTTTCGATTGGAATTCCTTTCACTACGCAGAAGTCTATGAGGTTCGGTGTTTTTCTTCTATCTGTAGGCCAATATGTTGGTTCACCAGTCGATAGATGAGTCAACTTGTTGTTTGCCATACTTTTATACAGTTCTCTCCCCCTGGGTGTGGCCAGTCTAGACCCCCATTGTTGGTGTTTGGCATTGAAGTCCCCACCTGCGATGAATTTATCCGCTTCAAGTGTTCTGAAGTAATCGTCAAAATGTTCTCGTTTAATCGAGTGTTTGGGTGGGCAGTAAATAGCCGATATATATACATAATTATTTGTATCTCCGACAGCAATTGTGGTTGCTTGGAGAAAGTCTCGATCATATTTTTCAGTGAGATGATGTCTCACAGTGTTTTTAATTATCACCGCTGTTCCGCCATGCGCAGTTCCATCGGGGTGATTCGTCGTATATATAGTATACATGGGAATTTTTATGTAGCTTTTTCGGTAAAGTGTGTTTCCGATATAAGCATTATGTCAATGTTTTTTTCTTTTAAAAATAATTTTATTTCTTGGCTATGTTGTCCAAGACCGTTGGCGTTCCAAAGACATATTTTTAATAATGGAATCATTTTTTATTTAGGACAAGAGCTGCCATGATCTGTGTCATGTTGTCCATGGTTTTCATGACAAGTTCAATGAGTTTGTCCATTTTAATTATTAAATTATTTATAATATTGTCTTGTGGTTTTTCGGGAGTTGGCTCGATATTTTTGGTGGCTTGAGCATACGACTTTGGCATGTCATTGGTTTTGAAAGTTGTAGTGTTAGTCAAGTTGTTTGTCTGTTTTGAAATTATTTTCTTTCTTAATACGGGGAATTGGCTTGTTTGTACCTTTTTGCGTGTTTCGCAACCTTTATAATTTGCCGGGTGATTCCCGTTGCAGTTGACACACTTCACATTGTTGTCTCTTGTTGTTCTGTTGCAATCAGTTGTTGCGTGCTCACCTGCGCACTTTACGCAACGCGGAGTCCTGTTGCAATATTTCGCGGTGTGTCCGTATCTTTGACACTTTTTACATTGTATGACCTCTTTTTGAGGTCTTGGTGGCTCGATTACGACTTTACACCTAAGTATGGTGTCAATTTTGAAAATTTCTTTGTTGTTCTCTTTTTGTCTCAATTCGCAAAGAAACATAGGCAGTGGGGTTTTGTTTGTTTTTTGCAACATGTTTGTTATTCTGATAACATCATGGCCGTGGCTTGCGAGCTCTTCGCTTATTTCGGCGATATCTGCCGTGTGGTGAAGGTTTTTTATTATAGCCTTATATGATCGGCTTTCTTTCGTCTGATACGAATGAAACTCGGTATCTCTATTTTTTAAACCTGTGATTACAGGTATATATTTTTCAGACTTAGTGATCTGTATTTTTACTTGGGTTTTACCCAGCTGTTTAATGTAGTATGCTCCTTGAGCTACTTGCTCTAAGAAGTCTGTCAGTGGTTTTATATTCTCTACTGCGTGCACAAATATAGGTGGTGGCTTTGGCGTATTTTTGCCAATCGCCTGCTCCTCTTGTTTGTCTTCTAATTGTTGAAAGCGATTTGTTGTTGGCACAGCAAGCCAGTTCTTATTTGGGCATGCCTGTTTGGCTTTACTGGCATTCTCCGGACTGGATATTCTCTTTGTTTTTGTCGGGGCTTTGATCCAAGAATCTAGCGTATTTGTAGTCGATGCGGCAACAGGACATTGATGATCCAGTTTCATTGTCTTGTATATAGTGTGGAGAAATTACAGTGTAATATAAGTGAACAGTATGATACCGGACAGGAGAAATCGGAGCAAGACCGGTTTGGTGGTTGTGTCACTTGTGCACTCGTCACTTTCGAACTTGCGACACCATGCGAGAGCACTTTACTATACGTCTTTACTCAACGGTGGTATACACGCAACTGAAGCGGCATTATAGTCGATTTTAACTTTAATATATTGTTTTAATAAATAAAGTATTAGCAATAAAAATAAAGTAACCTTGTTGTATTTTTTTCATTTTTCACAATAAATTTTTCGATATATAGATGAATAATTAGAATTATACTAGGTAAATTTTCAATGTGTTAATGTTTTTTTTATGTTCTGCTTAGTTTTTTAATAAGACGGTTTTATTTTGAGCTTTGATTTCATTTTTGCTTTATAGTAGTTTTTTTAACAATCAGAATTATTATGCATTATAAAATTAAATACCTCTAAACATATTTTGAAATTTTTAAATGCTCTGATTTGTTTTTAATACGAAGGTAATTAGTTGTTTGTATTTTCATTCAAATACAGTTTGAATTTTCAAAGTAAATTATAATTAAAATAATTTAATACGGTTTTCATATGATAACAACACACAACACAATATTTAAAAAGCGAGTCTCCCAATAAATACTGTTTTTTGAGAATTATCATTTATTATGCATTATTAATAATATTTTGAAATTAATTTAATATTATTATCATTAAAACACCCGTTTCGAGATTTTTAGATATGTATTAATTGTAGTAAAATAATTATATAAAATATTATTCTTCCATCTGGTAACACTGATGGTTGATGAATCTTTACAGACAGACATACAACATACACAGACGTTAAATAAATATATCTAAACTACCGATCACAGCCGTTTGCGGCAAGTTATATCTCCTCTACTCTATAAACAAAGAGTAGTATTATGTACTGTGTTACATAAGCCACATCACAAGCAAAGTTCCTTCATATTTCCGTTTAAATATTGATTAATTATTTTGATATTCTGAGTGGTTTATTGTGAAATTTAATAGGATTCAGTGTTGTACGTGTGTTGAAGATATTCAGAAGGCGCTTTTGGAATTCATTTAACAGCATTAGCAATTAAGAGGAAGGTTTTAATAACCCTTTCGTCTGAAATGAATGAATATTAAATACACAATCTGATCTATCATATACAGATTATTATTCGAAGACAAGGCTGTATGTGATGATCATAGAACCGAGTCACGTATAAGGCCACATATGGAGCAATATACAGTCAGTCTCCTAAAGGCAAAAACTTCGTTAAGGAAAAAGACAAGAAGCCGGAAAGAGGTTCACGATGAAATCCTCCAGATAATCCTGGTCGTTTTTTTTTTTTTTCGTATTTTATGATAGCTACGTTTGTATCGCCTCGTTGGATACGAATTCGCCGATGATCGTACAACGACTACGTGATAAGTCTCACAAAATAACACCGCTGCCCTGATTTAAATGTGAAAATAATATAATAATATTAGAAAAATCACAAAATTAACCAAGTTAATAGGTCAGGCGATAAAAAATGCGGCTATAAATACTGGGATCATGGGTTGAAATCACGCTCAAGTTAAAAAATATGATTGGTTATTACGACTGGGAGAAAAACCCGATTGATTGTCTTGATCCAGGTTTACTCTGATTTCCTGTATTGTAAGGTAAATACTGATTATTAAGTCGGTGACCTGTGTAACTAGTAATAGTTAAGATCACCAACAGTAATCAATAGACACGTTTTTGTGTCTAAAAAAACAAAATTTGTAAAAAAAAATGGCTTTAAAAACCCTTGCAAACATATATAAATAAACAAATTAACAAATAGTAATCAGTATATGCAAGCAATACGAGTTTTGGCTCTGATTAGTGATTGTATTAATTAAAACGCGCCTTGGAGTTTCAAACTTCAATAAAAAAATATAACATGTCAATTTTTATATTGAAATAGCATGAATCAATAATATTATATTATTTTTTCTTGTTAATAGTATGGACTTACTTAACTGTGAAATTCATTAACTGTGTCCAACAATTACCGTAGTTTTTATTATTTTAATTGCTTAAAATATGTATTGATCGAACAAAAATCAAAATTGTTAAATATTTTCATACACATACTATAAAATTCAAGCAATTTTTGTGATGTTTGTAGAGCAAAATTCCAACTGTAAACATGGCGTAAAAATAATTTAACTTACCGCGAACGGAATTAAATAAATGAAAGACATTTTTTATTAATTATTAATATAGATAGATAATTTTCACAAGTAGGTTATCTTCATTCTAACATAATAAATTTATTATTTATTCACGATTACGCCTTCAAATAACAGCCCATTTGTATGCATATCGGCGATGGTCGTATTTACATGGAAATCGAATAGTGTAGTTACAATATTTTCCTGTATATTGAACAAGCTTTGCATTCTTAAGTTAACCGCTTCACTATCTCCGTTGTTAACTACAAAACTGGTTCAAGTAAATCGTTGAGAAAGTCTATTTATGCGCCCGACAACAGAAAGGCGAAAGCGATTTTGCAACTCTTTTATGCCTATATAAATATAAATTAACATATCATCTAATAAAAATACATTAATCACGATCATTAAGGTCGTGGTGTCAGGATTTGGTTGAGTAATATCAATCAAAAGACGAGGTTTGGTAAGAAGAACGTCACGTAGTCGAGAATTCCTATAATATCGCTTTCAACACTCCATTTTGATTGATTAAACTACTTATATTCATAAGTATATAAATACCCCCTGACGACTGATATTTAAATATATTTTTAAAAACCTGACTTGTTGATTTATTATATATATATTTTGTGGACGCACAACCATTATTTCCTTTAATCTGCACATCATCCATCATCATGATCTTGTGGGATTCCTTTTGCCATCCACAATCATTAGTTATCGTCAACGAACCAATCCACTGTGATAACTGTTTGCTTTTAACACTCCACATAAAAAAATCATTATGCCAAATATTAATTAGACTCGTTTTTTAATACAAGACAATACCATTGAAAATGAGTATTTTGACTTTAATACCTATGTGGAATAGTATTAATAAAATTCCGGTCGATCGTCTCAACCAAACAAAAGAAGCTATAATCATACTAGTTTGGTAATGATCTAATTCTAATCTCTCTAAAGTCTTAATTCATAAGATATTTTGTTTTATATCAAAAATTTTAAATTCAAATTGTAATATACATATATGTATGTAAGAACTTATATAAAAATTGTTATAATTTCAAAGGTAAATGTTAATTGAAAGGTTAAATAACGTTTGGCCGTTAGATAGACGTACGGGTCAGGGTTGAATATATATGAATATTATAATTTTAATTAATTAAAGTGGAAACGAACAGGGAAGATCTGAATAATAGAAGGATATTGTAGTAAAGTGCAGATGGAATGTGATAATTGGCGCTTGTATCCGCAGCACGTGGCGCAACACTGTTAGAAATTTAAATCAGACCTTCTATGCACATTGTACATACTATCATAGCAGGGGGTGCTCCAAGGGGGCGGCGGCGTGCCATCAAGGGGTGGTTGGATGAACTTCCTCCACAGGAAATGTAACAACGGCATTGCTAAACGCGACTTCCTTCCTTGTATCCCCTCATATATTTGCTCTTCTACACCACACATTATTCCATTATAATTAATATAAAAATAATACAATAAACTATTCTTTTCCCCAATAGTCTATTGAATTCATCCTAGTTCTGACAAATACATTGGATCTTTATTTATACATATATATATATATATGTATTATATTCAATGAATACCACCAAAATAAGTAATAAAAGTAGATTTACGCAGTCAACATATTTCATTGATAAAATTATATAACAAGAATAAATTTGTACAAAAAAAAACATTTAGAAAATGACCGTTATATCGTCGTGCGTATTGTTTTCATACATTGGATAATAGCCTATATACAACCTAACCTATCTTTATTTATACATATATATATATATATATATATATATATATATATATATATATATATAAATAAGGACAAGTTCTAATAAATTTAAATAAAGAGAGGTAGAGATTCAATCGCTTTATTGACATTTATTTATATTTATAAATAATTACTTATTATTATTACAATTTCTTTATTAACATAAGTTTATACATTGATTGATAGAACAATACATCTTAGGAAATAGACTTAGGTGTACAGAGTGTTTACATCTTTTTACCTATAACTAACATGAGAATGTTTTATTTAAATTTGACATGAGTAATAGTATTTAATTATAGAAAGAATGGGAAAAAAATAAAAACCCATTTACAAATTTGAAGATTAATAAATAATAACAATGATAAAAGCAATATTAATAAAACAGTTACAAAATATATAATGCTTACAAACTAAATAACAATTTGTTTGCGTAAAACCAAATTTGAGTTGAGTGGATTATTGGAAATTTTATTTTATTTTTAAAAATAATATCAGTTTTGAAGTTCATTGGTAAAATGAACTTACGTTTCCTCGAGGCATATTTGGTTTTATTTACATGTGTTATGATTGGGTTAGTCGGGAAGTTAGTCATTTTAGTGTAATGTTTTTTACTCAAATCTGCGATATTTGCTTTGATCATTTTTAACTTAATGTCCTCGTGGACTTCTTTAAGAAATGTGCCAGGTTCAAGATCTAAGGCCATCTTAAGACACTTGTTTTGGACAATTTGAATTTTATTAATATGACTTTTTGCCGCAGTAGACCAAGCTGGGCATCCGTACAAGAGAATCGGTCTGATAATTGATTTATAAAGAAGTAGCTTATTCTTGGGTGACAGCTGACTACGTCTGTTAATAAGTGGATATAAGGTGTTAATAGCCAGGTTGCTCTTGTCCACAGCATATTTTACATGCTTGGACCAGTTCAACTTGGAGTCTAAGATAACTCCCAAATACTTGACTTCTTTGAGCCAAGGAATTTGTTCGTTATTGATATTAAGAGGGGGGATGTGGGATCGCTTTCTTTTGTTAGTAAATATTATTGCTTCAGTTTTACTCTCGTTGAGTTTTAATTTCCAGCGAGAGTAATACTGTGTTAGTAGGTCTACAGATGCTTGGAGGCGTCTACGAATTGTGTCTAATCTGTAAGATGATGTGAATATAGCGGTGTCATCCGCGTAAAGAGCTAAGGAGCAATTACGAGGAATAGGGATGTCATGGATGAAGAGATTGAAAAGATAAGGAGCGATAATACTTCCTTGCGGAACTCCCGCAAGGATTGGATGCTGTACAGATTTAACATTGTTAATATCTACTGAGAATTTTCTGTTAGTAAGATAAGATTGAATAACTTTGGTGAGATATGGTGGAGTGTTAGTGTTAATTAGTTTGTGAATGATACCATCAAACCAGACTACATCAAAAGCTTTGGCAAAGTCCAGGAAAATCATTCCCGTACTTTTTTTATTATTAAAATTTCCTCTAACATGCTGTGAGATTCTTGTTAGTTGTGAAGTGGTACAATGGCCCGGTCTAAATCCGAATTGTTCATTAGGAATGACGCAATCCAGAGTTTTTCGCAGGCGGGTTAATATGACTTTCTCTAGGATTTTACTCATGCAGGGGAGGAGACTGATAGGACGATAGCTACTGGGAAGGGATTTGTCTTTACCAGGTTTAAAGATAGGGACTACTTTAGCTGCTTTCCAATTATCTGGAAAATATCCAAGAAAATAATTACTTAAAAATTATATTATAAAGTACCAAAAATAATAGCTATTTATATAAGGTGGATTTTAAGTAATAATTGAAAATATTTTATAAAAAGGTTCACAAATAATTCGATAAATAAAAGGTTCCTTAATTTCACAGTGACAACAACACTTAGTCCCGCTAATAATAATAAGCCGCTTTAATCTCGTATGAATCCGAAATAAAAAGGATCTTTGCTTATAGGACATATGGTCGTATTCAATGTAATATTGAAATGAGAGTGTGTGCGTGTGGTGCGTATGCGTGTACACTAATACTACCAAGCTCAAGTCTATTCGTACACACTCTTATTACAGAATTATATTGAATACGGCCGATAATTCTTAAATCTATTCTCACTGATCAATAAATTTGAATGATTTTAGTTATTTATTTATTTTTAATTAATGTAGGGGTGTTTATTCATTCCTTATGCATTTATTTCAGAGTGGTAGTGTATTTTTATTATAAAACTTGAAGTTGAATGTCACAGACGCCAACCCTGAACACATCAGCCATTGATTCAAAACACAGCCTCCTTCATAAGTTCGGTCCCCTTTTTTCAATTTTCTCTTCGAGTATTATAACCCGTGGTTATGGTGTTGTGTTATTGGGTTAGCTGTTGAACAACATCTGGTTTGACTATGTTGTCGCAATGCGTATAAACCGATATGAGAGTTTCCTTACCAAAGTGGAAAGCACCAACCCTGTATCGTCCACACCATCCTTATCTATAACCATAGGCAAATCCTAAACACCGACCAACCCCCTTATATGCGCCTTGAATTGCTTATGGGAAGACAGACACTCACTGTGCTTCATAACCATTCACTTTAACCAACAATCCGTGAACACGACTGTAAAAATCGCTACAAGACAATCAAATCAACACATATACATAAACATATAATATAGCATGAATGGCTAAATGCGTGTTTAGTTCAAGTGGATCAAGTGGCCAAAAACATGAGTTACCTGGCAAACATTATACTGTAAACATCTCTGTTCATATCTTCAGTTATATTTCACAGTAAAATGGGTAAATGCATTGTTACTACATGTCATATGGACTCAAACATACACTCAAATACATCTAGGCTCACTTTTTACCAAACACTACTTCTTTAACATGCTAAAAATATTATTAAGTATTGTCACAACCACTCTCAGGGGTCACTAGAGATGGGTTGAGTGAGGGAGACACACTTACGCCTTTATCGAATAGGATAGAAGAGTGCAACAACACACGGGTTTACACGAAATATTTATATGCAATGCGATATCTAATTTTTATATCTATGGAAACTTCATATTGTATGTTTGAGACTCCCAGAATCAAATGCTTCTAAATACAGTTTTAATTTTTTTCTAAATATTACCAATAAAACATGATGCACCGTTTGCATTCTGAATTAAATTTCATCGATTATTTTAAAATTAAAATTGTTATTTTTTTCCAAAGTCGTCAATCGTCGAAATCGGCCCAAATATTTATTTACATATACAGAATGAAATAAATGGTAAAATACTTAATTCAATGACACGATATTTTCGTTGATAATAAAATGTTTTTCCATACACATATCAAATAGAATTATAAATTATAAAATAACCCCCATAATTTCAAGCGAATAGCAATAATTTTCCACAAAAAAATGACAACACTACACGCTATGGGGAATAAAATCATCATAATATTATGTATAATTTTGACAGTTATATAGTATTTTTAACATAAATTCTTAAAAAAAGACGGCTTAAAAATAAAAATGCTCATCCACTTTATTTGCATACAATGTTGCCATTATAGAGACAACATAATAATAATATTTTTTTTAATTTTATTTACAGGTAAGCTCCTAATTGCAATTCTTTGGGCCGAAGGTATGTTTTTTATACGAATGCTTGTTGTTAGAATAGTATACAAAATGTATTTGATAAATTCGTAACCGAAAAACGATAAGATAAAATCAAAGTTATATGGCGAACTGTTTCCGCATACTGTACAACGAGACAAGAATAAAATTGCCTTATTTTCTCACATTCAATATGACTTGAACAAGTAGGTACATAAACGGTTTTTTTTAATTTTACTAGTAAAATATTTTCTATGTGATTTTATATATATTTTTTTTTATTTTATAAATTTGAATATCACAATTCAAGTATCAAGTTGAATGCATATAAGGGTTGTTAAATAAATGCTCGGTGGTGGTAAAGAGCAATCGAAACGTGAGCAGTGTATTCAAGTTACTTTAACCCTCCTTTCTTCCCCATAATATAACATTCAAAATAATATTTTATCATACAAAATATTCCTCCTCTTGCATTGTAATCTATGCAAATGTGTATTAATTTATCGCATTTTAAAATCACACATCGGATTATCCCGCTGTATAATTTGACACAATACTAAAAAAAATATATCATGAATAATTTATCAGGATTAAATTGAGCGGGCATAACTCGTTAGTTGAACATTTTAATTGGCTTAACTTTTATTACTCACTTTATAATTAATCAAACGGCATTCTTAATTTGGATCGATATTCTAGTGCGTGACTATTTTTAACCCGGACTATTTTTTTCCCATAAATTAAATTGTTAAAATTTGAGTAGAGCGGCTCTCTCGGCTCAGATTTTAATAAAATTAATTATTTATTATTCTGTATATTTGTTTATTTGAACATAAAAATAATATGATTGCCCTGGTCCGATGCGACATTCAATGTTCCTGTCATTCATACCCATTTGTACAAACCATTTTTGCTTTTTAAACCCAATATCTTGTTAATTTACTATCCAAACTAATACTAGTTACACAGATCACCGACTTAATAATCAGTATTTACCTTAAAATACAGGAAATCAGAGTAAACCTGGATTAAGAAGATCTGTCGGGATTTTATTAATATTATTCCCGATCTCCCAGTTGTAATACCCGATCATTTTTTGAGCGGGATTATGGTCATTTTAATTGAAATTTTTAATGTTTTTTTTTTATGTTCTGTTTGGCTTTTTAACAGGAAGGTTCCATTTTGAGTTTTGATTTCATTTTTGCTTTAAAGTTGTTTATTTTTCTATTAGTGTGTATCTAATAAGTGTGAATTTTCAAAGTAAAATATAAATAAAAATTCATTTCATATGATGACAACACTCATGACAATATTTAAAAAGCGAGTCTCCCAATAAAGATAAAGATAATTTTCATTTATTAATGCATTATTAAATATCTCTAATATTATTTTGAAATAAATTTAATATTATTATCATTAAAATACCCATTTTGACATTAAAGATATGTATTAATTGTAGTAAAATAATTATATAAAATATTATTCTTCCATCTGGTAACACTGATGGTTGAGGGATCCGTACAGATATATAACACACACACACGTACAACAATTATATATATTTTATCAAAAAAAAATTACAATGTAGCCTTTTATACTTATTAAAATATGTCTGCCTCTAATGGTAAACCTAAACTATTAATTTATACAAAAATATTCTCATAATATATTTTAAGTCGTCAAAATGCAGATTGTCTAACATCATATAATATATTGCGAAACGTAAAAACGAGTTTATATTCCAGAGTGTATTAAGCAAACATTAAGGCTTGATTCGAAATCACTATAAAAAAGACACTGTAAAGTATCGGATCGCGATCTCTTTTTTTATTCTAGATACGCTCTTTTGTCGTTTTTCAGACACTGCCACTTTCGGGTACTAAAAGGGTCATAGGGAATTTTATAGTCAATTTTATTGTCCGGCGCGAGAGTGGAGAAAAACGAGAAAATAACGTCCCGGGACTCAAACTGGGTGTCGTAAAAAAGACGATGTTAAAATCGTATCGATTCTCAGCTTTTTCACTCTTAAATATTCAAATGTGACACCATACAGATTGACGAACTATAAACCGGCAGTATTCAGTGATTTTTTTAATATATTTTCGTGTTAGTGAATCTCATTAAATGTGTAATGGCACGTCTAATATAATTCAATTTGTCTATAATGGTTGTTCTAATGGCACACATCCCTCTCAAGTGTCTGTCTAACTCTCTATTAACTCTAATAATAATAAGTGTATTTCAATATATTTATATTGTGTGTGATCGTCACACGGTACTTTCTGTAATAATATTATACAATTGTTGCCCCCCAATAAATAGATACACCCTGACTCTCAACTATTTTAGTATTATTTATTATTAAAACAACAAATGTGTATTTTCCAGTGAGAATATATTTTCACTGCTACATTCATTGTCACACCTTGACGCTGGTTTTTTTATTATACAATATTTAGATACATTATGATTAGATGTTACAATATTAAGTTTATAGACCACGTCTTTTACTTATTTTAATAATCAATTGGTAATTTAAACGATTAATAAGTCATAACATAATTTATGGGAAGAAAAACAAAAACCCACTTGTTGAACTACTAAAATATATATAGTAGATAATACATAATAAATAATAATAAAATTAAATTTAGAAATACAAACAAATAATTAAGATAAAATTAAAATTAAACACAAATATAGTAAAATTGAAGCTCGTTTTTTTATTGATATTTTATTTAAAAATAAAAAAACGACAGTCAATCCTTCTAATTTCTCGAATTGTATTTATAATAATTAAAAAAATAAACAACAGAGAAAGAACATACAATATTTATTATATCATTTGGTTTTTATTTGCGTCATTTTATTATATTTAACCTATTGATATATTTCTGTTTAAATAATACAACATATCATTGGATTGGATTTTATTCATTATTTTTCTTGGACAAATGTCCAGGGAATTTATTTATTTATTATTTTATATTTTGCCTTTTACAGCATTATAATAATGCAAACAAGAGAATAACAATTAAATCTTAAAATGAACAATGATAAAAAAATAAAAACAGGTATGCATTGCTGCATTTCTATCAATGATAACAATTTTAATAATGTATTTATTGTCAAATTAAAAGATAAATTGTAATTTAACGATTTTTATTTACTTTTAATAATATAGAACCGTTATTTTACAGTTTAATACATTAAAATAGGGATAGTTAATCTTTGAAACCCAATTTTTTATATTATTCGAGACATTGAATTCAAAGTTGAAAATTTAAAAGCTTTTAAAAATTGAAGTGCTGTCTTATAATATTAAATAAAATATTACCTCAAGTGAAAAATAATTATTTAAAAAGCACCCATTCTAAAGCTGCGTGAAGCTATTAAAAATTCCCAATCTAATAAGTCGTAAGAAAGGATTTTTATCTAATTTGTTTGTTTTTTTTTTCAATATAATTGTTAAGCATTACTTGCTTCAAATATTCATTTAAAAGCCTCCCCGAGTTATAAAAACAAGTCGAGTATCTGTAAGGCCATATTCTCGTAAATTTGCATCTAACTTTCTCTTCGGCTAAGTTATTCAAAGCAAAACTCAGAATTAAGAGGGAACGAAAACCTTTGAATATGGAAATTTATATCTTGTCCGTCGTTTTTTTTTCAGCACTGCCCTTTAATTCTAAAAAAATGTAATGGACCCAATTTGAACAACACTTAAACATTATTAGAGAATATTTACGACTTCTTTCTCTGCTGTTTTAAATCAATTATATTATGATTGATAAGTGATTTCATTATCAGGGTGTAGTGATGATGATGATGGCCTCCAAATTGATAATACCCGGTGTGAAGAGGGAAGTTAAATCATGGGACACTGACACCGTGTCGTGTCAAGTTAAAATATATTTATTTATTTAAAAATAACGCCAAATTAATATGTATTTTATTCAAATGTAAATATTTTTGCGCCGATGAAGACATTAATAATTTTCATTCAAATTCCTTTTCTGTATTTATTAACATTTAATATACTCATCTGGCGATATTATTGAGGCTTTTAAATTTCGTATTTATTACAGGTGCGAACTTTTTACGACCTGTCGTTAATTTGTTCGGGAGATTCAAAAAGATACAAATTTAATAAATGCTTTTTTTTATTTATTTATTTAGCTGAAAGCCCTTATTGAATTAAAAATGTAGTTTGTATTTCCTGTATGGTGTTAAGAGCTTTGTGTAATCAACGTTTTTTATTATTATATTTTTAACTATATATCAATCTTATCTTAAAATTTATTAATTTTATAAATTTTAAATTAAAATAACTGAATAGCTAACAAAGTCTGGACGTTATCATAAAAATATTATACATCTATTGTTTTTTTTTCTACAAAATTTATATCCAAAAAATAGGTAATTCGTCTTCTTTGAATTTCATTATTTCTAAAAGTGGGTAAATATTTTTAAGTAAATAAATATTTTTTAAAACAGCAGCTTTAATTAAAAAAAAAACATTCATTTTATTTTGGAATATTTTTTTCCGGGTCTTCAAACTCTCTGGACATTTGAGAGCAATTCTTTGCGGTGAAGTTTTTTTTGTAATATAAAATAAACTCGAGGCAAATGCAAATTAAATTGTTTTTCAGTAATTATTACGGCACAATAAAAGTAACACGATTTTAAATTTAATCAATTAACTCGACCCTGTCTCTGATTGGTCAATAAAGGACGCTTTGAATGTGTGTTTTGAATTTAAAAATATTTTATTTAATAAAGAGTATTGGTAAAATAAATATAAGAAAATGTAGTATCTGAAAAAGACGATGGAACACTCGTTCAATATTGATAAAGAAAACAGACAAAAAGCAGACTCGAACGAACATTGTATTTTTCAACCGGAAATTTAATCATAATATTATTTTATTATAAGCTATATGGTAATAATAATAGTTATTGATTTATGGCCCTTAATTTAATTTAAATATTATATCCCGAGCCTTCACGATTGATGGGATGATATAAAATTCGTGAAGGGCTAATAAACCTTATAGATTACCGATAAACCGGAGATAATAATTAATATCTTCCTCTCTGGTTTATAATTATCCTAAATTAATTGACTCGTCTATTTTATATTCATTATTATACCAACACACAGAGATAAAAAATATATATTTAAAAAAAAATCCATTCTTAAAAATGTAAACCTGCAATTTAAAATGCATCAGGTGTAGAGATATTAATTAAGGTGTTGAGGGAAATAAGGGCGGATAATACAATACGCCTTTTTTATAAATCGATCTGTATAAGAAAACTTTTTGTTAAATATCCTGCTATGGGAATTTATTAAACACCATTTTTCGCTTTTCTATTAATAACGCATAATTTATATATAACCTTTTTATACCTCTTTATATTCCTTGAGTGGTTGCTTGGAATAAGGGCGGATAACGCAATACCCGCCTTTTCCGTAAAATGACTTCGATATATGTAAAAAAATATCAATATGTGTAAAAATGACTTGTTACCAAAAACATCATTAAATTAAAGATATAGAATATTTTACAGGTTTCTCTCAAACCTGACAATTTAAATATACGCCCTTATTCCATCCAGCCCCTCCTATATTTTCATTATATTATTAGGATTAGTTGAATTTAATGCGTTTTTATATAAAAATGCACATGTTACAGTGAATATGTAGTAGCAGTGAGAATATATTATAATTAATATTTAATCATAATATATTCTTACCCTGGAAATATAACATTAATATCTTATATATCCAGGGTATACTGCCAAAATGCAGTAAGTCATATTTTATAGTTTTGAGATAATGGCGAATTAGTGAAAAAAAAGTCTTAACAGAACTTTAAATTTATTGTACATATTTGAATAATTTACAATGTGGTATAAGTCAATGACTTCTTTAATCTTTACAAATATAACACAATTATAAAAAATACCTCTATTTTAACTAACAGAACTAAGAAACTAAAAATGTCAATTAGATTTTTTTCTCGAAATATTGATGATACAACTAAGTGCATTTTGGCAGGAGATAAAGTAATAAAACCATATACAAATCGCCTGCTCCAGCGTATAATATCGTAAGTGCAAAAAATCGGTGTGCACTTAAGTCTTTATGGAACTGAGCCACATATTGAATGTATGAAATGTATGAAAAATTTTGATTTTCAATAATTATTTAACGTATTAAGTGGGACTTTTTCGAAATAGTAAAATAGTCCTATTTGACCGGCAACTAATGTAGATTCATCTTTTATCTATAACACATTTCATGTCTCTGTCAATAGAAGGTATTTAATCGTAAATTGTTATATTTTATAAATAATAATTAAACCGAGTGACACGTGACAGGCAGTGTTACCAGATTGAATATGTGGCTCAGTTGCATTAAAAGCACACATTTTTTTTGCACTTACGATATTATACGCTGGAGCAGGCGAAATGCATCCCTCACACAAAATATGACTTAGTAGTATGCCATCGATATTTTTTTTTTAATTTTCCTTACATTCGTGGAGAAAATTTAAATGATTGGCTTGGGTTTCCTAGGTGTACGTATGTCTCGTAAACGTACACCATTACTTAATTGCAAACACCTGTTCTTATAGTTCTGCGTTGTACCATATCACCGCTTTTAATACGCTCTACAAACATAAGAAACAAAGGGTAGAAGGGCTTTCTGTGATACTCCATAGTTGATAATATTAGCATAGTTTGGAAGAGATGAAGGTAGTCAATTAGATATTATTTAGGGCGTTCCTCACCTGGCACCTGGTAACCGCGGGTGGTCCTCACCTCTATCATTATCCAGCCCTAATGGACCTCTATTACACACTCATTTCAGACAAACCAACTTTAATATGCCTCCAAACTTGTCCAGCCTGACACACTTTACATTTGATATTTTAATTAATCGAATACAGAACTCCTCATTCCCGTATAAGAAGAAAACAAATCAACACGTTTATTTAATACAAGGCGTTCAGTATCAAAAGCTTCCAAACCACTCTATATCTATTTTAAATATTGTTCATTTGAATGAAAAATAAATTTCTGTTTCGAACTGCATTTGAGATTGTTTGATTCTAACGCCTCATATATTTTATGTATTTTATTATATTTCAATCACAATCAGATCCAGGATTTTTTACAACCAATATGACCCATGCACGTAGTACCCGCACACAATGCTCTTTAACTTCTATAAGTCTTCTTTGGATTATATTAAAATAATTTAATGCATGAGCAAAGTAAGATAAATTACAAGTTAACATATATGTGTACATATATATATATATATATATATATATATATATATATATATATATATATATATATATATACTATATATATATATATATATAATTTTTATATACATACATTGTTTTTGTTATACAGATAAATATGAATAATTTATATTTAGTTAGTAGAAATAGTATTTTTAAATGTCCAGTCAAATAAATGATAAACAAGTACTTTACTTTATTTATTTTTTTTCAATCAATGCAAATATATTTTCAATATCAAATTATGTAAATTACTTAGACTAGAGAATAATATAGACTTAAATTAACTGATAATATTTTAGGGGTTGGTAGGGTATCTTAAATATAAGCGAAAAAATATTAACTATAAAAAAAAAATCAACAATATGAATAGTGCTTTTGGAAATCAAGTTTGGGCCACAATTTCCATATTTAATCTACGTTTGAATATTTTATGTGATTATTTTGACTACATTTAAGAACATATCACTGGGTTCATTAACCCATTACCCATACGAAAAATCCGTTTTTAGGTGAAATATGTAGCTTTTTTTACTCGCTGCCATATACTATATTAATTTCAAGAAAATAAAATTATATATTAATAACTCAATTCTCATCTCTCCTTGAAAACTGTAAATTTTAAGATAGGTTTATGTGTTACTGAGCCTTATTCGTATTAACTAATTATCAAGAACATTATAGCGCTCTTCTTCTGTCATAAGATGAATTAATGCATACTAATTGCATTATAATGGACATTAAAGAGTATTATAAATTTAATATTTGTATCGTAAGCTCAACGAATTATATATTATTTATTATAAGCAACGGTCATCAATTCGACACGAGGAACACGAATCAACAAACGCCTCATATACAATAATTATATTATGTGAATTCCAACACACTATTGTACAATCTTTGTTCATAAAGACAAATGGACCACCTCTCTTTTCATTAAAAAATATTATTAATAACCACGTGATACATGATCCTTGAGGAACGTTTAATTTTTAATAAATGACCAAAAAGTATTGATTTTAGGTTTCATGCAGGATGGGTTATTAACACAAACACGTATCTACAAAATTGCAATTTTATTCTTTATGATCTTATCTAATTGTAACCCTAGTCATATCTATATATATCAGAAGCTATATTTTAATAATTTGACATATTAATAATGACTAAACTACGTTCAATTAAAGCCAAATCTATATTTTTTTCTTCTCTTCTTGTAAATTATCGAGTTGTAGGTGGTTTTTTGTGTTAATAACAGTCGCATCGAAAGACTGAAAGTATAGAATGTGTGATTAAAACAGTTAAACAGAGTATTTAAGGTTTTTTTGATGCGAATTAAATATCTGATAGCTTAATTAATGATTATCATGGAATATGGATTTTTTAAGATACTAAAATGAAAATACTACATTTTTAATTAATAATTATGCATTACAGATTGATCAAAATTTAGACATGCTAAAAAACGAAAAGAAAATGTGATTGGTCACACCACAACACAATATATATCATATTTTGTTATGAAACATTAATCACAACCATTATATAGTTTACTTCTTTTTTTGTAGAGCCAATATCAAATTTAATAAACTGGTTATATTTAAAAAAAAATTGTCTTGGTATTTTAATACCCCACAATTGTGTACGGTGTTTAATACAATTTCTTTATTAAAGATAATTTACATGATTAAATGTAACAATATTTAGTTTATAGACTCTTTTCAATATTTTAATACAGAGTACACTATTGATAATTTAAATAAATAATACATCGTCAAATAATCTATGGAAAAAAAACACTTGTAGAACTAATAAATTTATATAATAAATATTTAGAAATATAAATAAAAACTTATAAAATTATTATAGACAGACAAAGTCAAGTATGTTTTTGTTATAAACTATATGATAAAGATTTATTTTATGAAGTGTCCCTTGAATATTTTTGTGGTAATTAGAATTTTTGCTTATTCAAAACATATTTGATTTTGTTTTTACATTTTTTCAAAGACTCTCACAATGAAGTCTTTTATGTTATTTCGGTGATGTCTTCTCTTAACTTGGATGCATGATAATTCAATGACTAATAATTATCGATAAGCCATTGTGATATCATCTTAATAAATTATCCCATGAAATCCGATACTTGAAAATCAATAACACCATAATCACGATGCATGGTGTTTCATAAACATCATTCCGATACCTTATCTCGATTCACACAACCGGTCCTGTATTCTATAACAATAAGAAAGCATATATATATATATATATATATATATATATATATATATATATATATATATATATATATATATATATAAATATATATATATATATATATATATACTAACTATATATATATATATAAATATATATATATATATATATATATATATATATTTATATATATTATAAATTTAATTGTATTTATATTGAGGGTCAAAGCACGCACCTTCGCGTGAGGTCTTCTCGAAATTCGATTAGACACGGTTCCAATTTAACGCCACAACTCTTGCCTCATTTTTGATTAACGTCCATCGACAGAAGCTTGGATATTAACCGCAAACAATCCCCAATATAACTACCACAAAGAGAGAAGAGGGACTAAATAATCTTGCTTGTAGATCATACTTAAATAATACTTAAGACCAGACTTAAAAACGAGTTCCATCGTTGATTTTAAAACACGTTCTTCAGTATTTAAGTAGCACAATCAGTAATGTCACATTTCAGACACTTGTCAGATAAATGCTTTGATAAATAATATCATACAGACATTCTTTAATTAATTTATTTTATCTTAAAGAAGTCCACGAGGACATTAAGTTAAAAATGATCAAAGCAAATATCGCAGATTTGAGTAAAAAACATTACACTAAAATGACTAACTTCCCGACTAACCCAATCATAAGACTTGTAAATAAAACCAAATATGCTTCGAGGAAACCTAAGTAAGACTTCCAAAACTGATATTATTTTTAAAAAATAATGTGTAAATTTCTAATAATTCACTCAACTCAAATTTGGTTTTACCCAAACGAACTGTTATTTGGTTTTTAAGCTTGTTAATATTGCTTTTATTGTTTTTATTATTTATTAATCTTCATATTTGTAAATGGGTTTTTATTTTGAATTTAATAGTATTATTCATGTCAAATATAAATAAAACATTCTCATGTTAGTTATAGGTAAAAAGATGTAAACACTCTGTACACCTAAGTCTATTTCCAAAGATGTATTGTTCTAGCAATCATTGTAAAAACTTATGCATTATAAATCAATTGTAATTTATAATTAATTTATTTACATTTTAGATACTTTGTCTCTAATCTTATTATTTCTCTAAGTTATTTTACACAAAATATCTTATGAATTAGACTAAGGTTTACAGAGTTAATAAGTCTTTGTACTTTTAAATAACATGAGAATTTTAATAACTTTTTTATTTAATATCAGAGGTAATATTAAATAATAAAAAAATATTTGAGGAACAAAAAAACAAACATATTTACAAATATGAGGATTAATAAATAATTATAACAGTGTAATATTATTTGGTGTACTATTAAAAGAAGCAATATTTACTCCCCTCAATTATAATAATCCAATCATTTAATATTTATCTATAATAAATATGGCTGTCGATAACAGTACACCCAATCTCCCCAATATTTTTTATTGATTTTTATTGAAAGTCGAACTGTATACAGGGTGGAAGTATGTATATTAGTTGAGAATTTTTTAAGAGAAGGATGAGCTTAAGTATCGTTTAAGCTACATTTTTTAAATTCAATTAAATTTTAAATTTAAATTAATAGATACTGATCGCAGCATTTTAGTACTAGCCGTAAAAAATATTATTAATATACATATTTAATAAAAAAAATTATATAATAATATTTTTCGTTATATCTTTGCGGTGCCACAACTCCCCTTAAAATATTCTCAATTATTAAAAGTCCAAACTTTGTACAGCATTGTACTGAAAACTACTACATATGTTTATGTAAAAGACTCATTTTTTATGCGTATTTTTATAGTATTTTATTACTAAAGTATACTCCTAATATACATAGAAGCACAGTGGTATTTTTGGTATAATATTACCGTTTTATTGTATAGACTAGATATGATTTTATTCCCCATTGTTGAACTGGTGTCGTTGCATTTCACAAATTTCCCATTTGTATTCGAACGAACGACAGTGGAATTTAAAATGTAAATCGCGCCATATTTGACGGACAAATACGCAATACTTTTCACAATGAAGCTGTTGTGTTATTGTTTCGGATTTATATTTATTTGTTATATATTACCAGGAAATGCGTTGTATTGTTTTAGTATAATTCTATCCTAAATAAGCACAAGCGATGACTGATTCCAGGGATCTCAATAAAATAAAATGTTATATACGAATAAATATATGGCCAGTGAGATAAAGGCAGGCTTTAAGGGTGCAAATAAAGCCTCCCTAAAAGAGTGTAGCTCTTTCGATAAATAGACCGAATCTCTTATCTCCAACACGCACTCTTTCCAAGAATCATTCAACAATAATATTTTTATAACGTGAACGAAGCGTGGAATGACAAATCCAGAAACAGAATGGAAGGAAAGTTAAATGGGAAAAGGTAATTTACGGGAGATTCGTGTAATCAAAGTTTAATTCAAGATTACAAAGTCTCCCTATTCAGGTGACGACACACCGAACGATATAAATCTTAATATATTATTAATCCAAAGTGTAAGAATACTTGATTCATATTCTCTTGAATGAATTATTACAGGAGAGTACGCAAACTTTTATATAAAAGTATTACGAAACTGCTGTGTGAAAAAGACAAGCTTTGATTGCCTGAAATAGGGAGTTCTGGAACTAAATAAAATTTACAATTTATTCATAAAATAATATAATAAATTTAAATTGTGAGATTATTTTAAGGGGTTCAGGCATTTTGGTAAAATCTGTAAATAGGTTTTTTATTATTTCCTCATACTTTTTATTATTTAATATGAAATATCTCTAATGTCACATAAAAATGTTAAAGGTAAAACAGATTTATATATTCTTTAATTCTAATTCATAAGACGTTTTGTATTACAATAAACAACATAAAATTCAAATTAAATAGAGAAATTGTAATATATATCTAGGTAAATTTATTGTTTAAAAATTCAGGCTTATATATTTTTTCTTTTGTGATTTATAAATATTTAATAAATAGATATTGAACAGATTAACTTACTTCAATATATTTTTTTTAAATTATTTTAACATGATTTATGAGTGGGTATTTTTAGTATAGGTGTATATTGTAAACAAATCTTAGTATAGTTAAAATATAAAGCCATAATAAAATTGCTGATTATATTAACGTCTTGATGGAATTCCATGGTAATGATTTTTATTTTAAATTTCCCGTTTTTTATGTAAATGAGTCTTTTTATTTCTTCCAACTTCAAATAAGTAAATTGTTGATAGGGTTAACTTCTGGGTGAAATTCCATAATTAAATTAATTTATTTAATGTAAAAAGAAGCAATCATCATACGAAGCATAAGTTCGGTGATGATCTACTTGAATATTTTTTTTTTTTATAAATTATGTGCATTAAACAGCTTATATTTTGGGATTTATTCAATGTGACTTGTAAAAATCGTTTCCGGTTCTTCAATTGACCGGTTTTTTTTGGGTTCTGACCTTTTTTTACGTATTGAACAGAATTCAACTGTCGACTTGTACATTTCAACACGTAGTTTCTTTGTATTCTCGTTTACCCAAAGTCCTGCAAATGGCACGACCTCAATTGTGTTCTCATCTGAAAAAAATATCCTATCAAAGAATATATGCAAATCGTTCGGAAATAAATATATATACAGCATAACGTCCGCTTCTAGAAAATCCTCCACATTATTTCTCGCAGAGTAGAAACTTTTCGATGAGTTTTCCTAGAAAGAAAGACAACGGACAAAGTTTGATGAAAATTCGAATCGAAAGTGAAAAATAAGCCTCGTCCTCTAACCAACCCAAATTACTTACTTTCAACTTAAACAATTGTCATTTTATTAATGTAAATTGGTGATTAGTGAACAATCATTTTTATAATAATAATCTGATGGTAATATCTGTGTACACACGTATGCACCGCACGCACACACTCATTAAACTATTATATTGAATACGGCCGAGTAAATTAAGAGGGAAACACAATGAAAATAATTGGTAGGGAAAAATTCGCAATGTAATTTGGGAAATTTCGGTCGTTAACGAAACTTCGCTTTTCGAACAGTTATTTTTGGTCGTTATGCAAGATTCTCGCTAAGAGAGATTCTACTATTTATTATTTTTAATATTTTAATTAAATTCAACATGTAAGTAAATCAGTAAAATAATCTCACTGAGAAACTGGCTCAACATTAGTCTTAAAAACCATAAAACCCGAGTAGATCTAGAGTTGAAGATTTTATGAATAAAGCACAAACTTGTTCTGACACAGCAATTATTGCACATTACATATAATTTTATTTCTAAGCATATTTTTAAGCCTTTTTGCGTTAATCTTTATGGGAAATTTCACTCGTTAAGGAAAATAATTTAGAACAATTAATTTTGGTTGTTATGCGAAGTTCCCGCTAAGAGAGATTATACTATTTATTATTTTTAATATTTTGGTTAAATTTGACATGTTAGTAAAACAGTAAAATAATCTCACTGAGAAACTGGCTCAATATTCGTCTTAAAATCCATAAAATCCTAATATATCTAGAGCTAAGGATTTTAATAATAACGGATGAGGCAAACGTCCCGCTATTATTTTGATATATATTACAATTTCTTATATATATATTATACATTGTTCAAATAACAAAACATCTTATGAATTAGTCTTAGTTGTACAGAATATATAAATCTTTATACCCATAACTAACATGAGAATAACATTTTTATGTGACATATGAGGTACTTAATATTAAATAATAAAAAGTATAAAAAAAATTAAAAAAACCCATTTACAGATATGAAGATTATAAACAATAACAAAAATAGACTCTTCATTAACAATATCAATTACAAAGTATTATGCTTAAAACTAAATAACAGATTGATTGGGTAAAACTAAATTTGAATCGAGTTAATTATTTCAATGTTCATTGGTAAAATGAAGTTTCATTGAATCATATTTGGTTTATTTACATTCCTCATAATCGAGTTAGTCATTTTAGTATAATATAATGTTTATTACTCAAATTATTATTTTCAATTGTCTGAAACGTTGTTAATAAATATTGTCACTACACAACAGAATGCTTAAATCGAAACTGATCTAAGCATTACATAACAAAGATGGATTTTTTTATTAAATTCTATATTTTCGCCTGGATTGGTCAAAAAAGGATATTGTAAAAAGTGTTATATACTTAATTTATGATTTTTTATCAGTCACCCCCGAGATGTTATATTTCACCCCTTCATAGTTGATCTATTGTATGTGGGGTGAGAATACAGTGTTTTAGGAGGATAAGAAACTCGATAAGCCTTCTTTTTGTGTATATAAAGGGAAGAAAGGGAATTCTTAGACACTGTCTATCTCTCAATATACACCTGAATCCAATTTTCACTCACCACAGAATAAATATACCTTCTCAACTTCAACAACACGTGTAGGTATTTGAAAGCATTACTAAGTAATGTGCTCCAAATAATAATTATGCTCATTGGAAATTCAAGCAATATCGATCAAAAGACATAGACATATTAATATTACTCTATATAGAATCAAAGTACAGCTATTATAGTATATTTTTTTATTCCAACTAATGGATTCAAATTATTTACAATCCGTGCCTGAAATTTATACAAAATTTAATCAGTGAAATAATTTAAGATATTTTTTTTGAAGAAAAATAAGCTCTAAATTTATATTATGTACAGGTTTATAAATTTGTTTAAAATCGATCAATCGCGTTTATCAATTATTGCATTTATATTATATTATATAAAATAATTATCTTATTCACATTTTGAGTATTCTGTTAAAGACAGACTTATAATAATAAGCTGCTGTCATTCTTGACTTCTGAACAATTGAATTGTGTAGGTTATTTAAGTATTTTTTCATTCATACATTGATCAAATAATTGTTGCATCAATTTTAATGATAAAAATTCATTAAATTTTTGAATTGTACAATGATTGATAACAAATATAAGGAATAAGAATTAGTATATAAATATGTTTATCTGTAACTAAATTAAAAACCCATTTATAAGTATGAGAATTCATAAATAATAACAATAAAAAATTCTACATTTACAAAAATAATTACAAACTATAATGCTTCAAGGTAAAAAACAGTTTTTTGGGATAGTTTTAAGCTTAAAAGTATATATTTTTTTACGATATCCTTTTGAAAAATATTCGACTATTTTATTATATTGATAAAATCCCGAACCTTGTATGTTGTATTCGTGGATTTTATATATCAATTTTGTTATTTTTAGGGCTATTGTTTTCAGGGCATTATTCCCCGAAAATGAATTTGAATAGCCTGAAATATTTCAATATGAAAATCGGGGAAGTTAAAATTCTTGTTACTCAAAGCTCTCTACACAAAGTAATTATCGCTTTGGTTAAAATATATTTTTAATACAAAAGAGACTAGTCTCGAGTACAAGGTTTCACGTACAAGATGAAGACTTTTAATTTTGCAACAGGGCCATTGTTCGGCAGCTTCTTAGTCTCGTTTCCTGGTTCGGGATAATCGAGAACACTGAACAGGAAATGAAGGAAGTCCTACCCTTACTCTTGTTGTCTATATAAGAAATGAAAACACTGGCTTCTCCCTAATTAACTGTTTGGGGAACAAGAGAATTGCACACTTTTCATTCCCGAACAACCCCAACTCTTTTGCCGCTTATAAATAATTTTATCCATCAATATGTTTAAAATTTTACATTCGGATGCTCGCATCAGATTTCCACTTGAAGTGTGATTTGCGATTTTCCGTTCGGTGTTTGATCTCTTTGTGTCTTTCTACTTTTGATCTAATTACAGATACCCTAGGGACAATTCTGCTCTTTCATTTCACACTATCGATAAATTCCTCTCACCTACAATTTATTTCATCAACGGTCTTAATGCTGTAGGAGAATCATTTGAATTACTTTCCATTACAAAATAATATACCTATTTATTAGGTATTTGTTTCTTATAAAGCAACCGATAAATTAGCAGGCCATACTTTATGTATAAATATCAAGATGTCGGACCAAGCAGACGAGTCTGAGTGAGAACACTAATTGTTTAAGCGCGCTAAATGTCAGTTCGTGTGAATTCTAAAGGTGGATCGCTGTTAATCACCTTGATTACAGTGTTGCCTCATTCAAACTCACCTACTTGGCCCGCCATCTTGATATTTATACATGCATTTATATGGCCTGCTAATATATCGGGTTTACTCAAATTCCTCTCACCTACAATTTATTTCATCAACGGTATTTATTGCCGTAGGAGAATCATTTAAATTACTTTCCATTACAAAATAATATACCCATTTATTAGGTATTTGTTTCTTATAAAGCAACCGAAAAATTAGCAGGCCATACTTTATGTATAAATATCAAGATGGCGGACCAAGCAGACGAGTCTGAATGAGAACACTAATTGTTTAAGCGCGCTAAATGTCAGTTCGTGTGAATTCTAAAGGTGGATCGCTGTTAATCACCTTGATTACAGTGTTACCTCATTCAAACTCACCTGCTTGGCCCGCCATCTTGACATTTTTACATGCATTTGAATGGCCTGCTAATATATCGGGTTTACTCAAATTCCTCTCACCTACAATTTATTTCATCAACGGTCTTTATTGCTGTAGGAGAATCACTTGAATTACTTTCCATTACAAAATAATATACCTATTTACTTATTATAAATCAACCAATATCACCGATAAATTACCAGGCCATACAACTTTATGTATAAATATCAAGATGGCGGACCAAGTAGACCAACCTGAGTGAGAACACTAATTGTTTAACCGCGGTAAATGTCAGTTTGTGTGAATTCTTGATAGAAGTGTATCGCTGTTTATCACCTTGATTACATTACTCATTCAAACTCACTTGCTTGGCCCGACATCTTGATATTTATACATGCAGTTGTATGGCCTGCTAATATATCGGTGGTATTAGGTTTACTGACTACCGACCGAATCTGAAATAAATTATAAAAAATATTTAAAACTGTTAATAATTCAATAACACTCGTTCGATAAAATTGGATAGGGTTTTTTCGGCTTCAAATTTCAAAAAATTCAAAATTTCTTGTTATGATATGAAAAAGTGTGAATCTTAGATGATTTATTGTGATATTTTAATATTATTTTCCTTATTACAAAATAAAATACGGGATACTTAGCTCAGTATTTCGAATTGATTATATTAATTATTTATTTTAGTTTTTTAACTATTACTAGTTACAAAGGTCACCGACTTAATAATCGCCACAGTGGATGTTTAAATATCAAGATGTCGGTCCAAGCAGATGAGTTTGACAGAGGCAACATTAATTGTCTCTCTCAGACTCGGTATTTTTACTAAGGGGCTTTTTGAGAATGTTTTTACAAATTTAGGTTTTTTATACACAAAAAAGTGTTAATTCATTTTCTGTCGGTGATCTTAACTATTACTAGTTACCGACTCAATAATCAGTATTTACCTACAATACACGAAATCAGAGTAAACCTGGATCAAGACGATCGATCGGGATTTTATTAATATTATTCGCGATCTCCCAGTCGTAATAACCGATCGAATTTTTTTTTTTTGACTCGACAAGAATGTAAACCCATAACCAAAGAGCTATTACGCTAGTATTATCAACATTTGCTGAATTGTGTAGCAAGGAAGAGTCTGTTTTTGAATAGTAGTAATGACATTCATTGAATTCCTTGATTATAGTATTCAGTCTTAATTGAATGAGCGTTTCCAGTGCATTAGTTCTGTTAATTTCCGCCCGTTCTCAATTCACATGGATGTCGTTTTTATACACAATATAAAATAAATAAAATCTGTCTGTCTGTGGATAAAAGAGCAATACTCATATTTTCATTAGCAGAGCAGAATTCAATTTTTTACAAATGCATTCAATGAATGTTTGCTCGGATTGATTTTCTACAAAACCGGCATTAGAGTCGCTTGACATGGTTTTCGGGTTGGTTAACATAATATTGTTTCATTAAAGTCATTGCATTGAACATATATTAATTATAAAAAAATAGTATCGATATTCTATATAAAGTTTTAATTCTCAAATACATGAATAGTGTATTTTTATTTAGCATACTAGTGTGTATAAAAAGAGGCAACAATAGTGTATTGTAGTGTGAAGGAAGAGTAGTTTTGTATAAAAAGGCGTCATGTTGATACCAAATCCGGCGTCGCGACGCCTGTTTTCCGACGTCTCTTTATTTTTAACTCCACAACTCGGAAAAGACTGCACTTTTTACTATAATACCACTATTATTCACATATGTATTCATACTTTTTTTATAATTGAAATACAACAACTACAAATTATCATTTTATTAAAAGAAGAGTCAGCACTGTAATTGAATATTAAAACTTGCCTCGCTTTAATGAGCCTTATTAGAGTGGGGTTTTCCATGCTAAGTAATATATTACTACCCTTTGAAAAATTTACCACATTACTTGATGAATAAGTCATAATTGATAAATTACAATATAATAAACCTTGCTAAAAATGAAAAAAACCAGCCCTAGCTTAACACACATTTATATAAAATTCTTTCGTCTTACTGTCCTCTTTTATTTATATTTTAATTAATATTTTTACCATATCTTTATCCATATATATATGGATATAGATATGGTAATACCAATACCAATTAAAGAAATCGTAATATAATAGATGAGAATAAAGTCCTGCTTTCATTTTAATTGCGGGCCTTCATGGTTATGTGATGCTTAGATTATATAGATTTATTTTCAATAAATATTGTTACTATTTATGCATGCTCTTGTTACATATATTTATCCATTATAAAATTGAGAAACTATACAAAACATTGTCCTATTCACAACTGGTCTAAAAGTCCTATAAATAAGATACATACAATCAATCAATCAATAGTAGTGGGACTTTTGCCCCAACCGTTATTACTGTCTTATCGCTAATTAAATATGATTATTTCCCGTCTTAATCTAAACCTAATACTCTTCTTAATCTGTTTAATAATTTGTGTTACCGTATACCTGAAAATATTAAATAATTTGAGTCATAAGCGTTTTCTTTAAAGCTGGCAGTGTTTATTTGTAATGAAACATAGTCAGTATGAAGTGGTGGAAGTAGGATTCGTCTTGTTGGAAAATGCTGACCTTTTCTTTGTGAAAGGCCACCAAAAGTAGTTGTTCTCGGGGTCACCAGAACGGATGTTCTGGCCAAATTTTATTCCCTTGTTTTAGTACTTCTGAACACTTCTGGAAGGAGTGCATGTGGCCAAGGATATATGGAGTCTCCATCATGGACACCCTCGCCACCGACGACTACACTTTTCAACAGTTTCCTGGTGCCAGTTGAAAACTTTCATTTTGAACATAACTTCTTCACAATATTCTCCTCTTTTGTTATCTTTAAAAATAAGCTCTTCTGAACATTTATGTTTATATTAAAGAGTGTGGCGGTCGAATTACACTATACAAGTACTAATAAAATTTACTTGATATCCCAAATACTGTGGTCATGTGTTCAAATCTCAGCTCAACTCAATTTTTTTAAATTTATTTGATCGGTTATTACGACTTGAAGATCATGAACAATACAATTATCTTGATTCAAGTTCACCCGGATTTCCTGTATTGTAAGGTAAATATTGATTATGAAGTCGGTGACCTTTGTAACTAGTAATAGTTGTTGTGTCTAAAAAAACCCTCTCAAAAAAGCTCCTCGAGTCGTAAAGAAATATTTAATAAAACATAAAAAATGACCATTCTCAAAAAACAGTATTTTGATCATATAAAAACCATATTAAATTATTTTATATATGTTATACTTTAATTTAATTATGAAAATTCAAACCTCGCTTTAATATCCTAAAAAATAATTCTAAAGATTTTTAAGTTGATAATGCATAATTCTTAACATTAACAAATCTAAGATTTCAAATAAAATTATCCTAGTAAAATAATAATAATAATCTTTTTAATTTGACTGATTTTTCTGTTTATTTAAAATAATTTCACTGTGGGCTCGAAATTCTCATAATATGCTTTAATAAAAATTTACAATAATAAGAAACTTAATAATCTAGCTACGTTATTATGTTGTTGTGAAAATCAATTAATCGTTTATGTATGAAATAATTGTGTATTAAAATTTTTTAAATCTATTTAAATAATCAATCGATTTAAAGCCTTCCAATCAATATTAACGGATTTATCAGATTATCCAAACAAACAGTAATCTTTAAATAAAACATCATCTTAAATTTTTCACAGTACATACATACACATTAACGATTTTCAAGGGGGCTTATTTTTTCCACGCTGGGTTGTTTCATCCCTTATAGGGGTAAATATATTTATGTATGGGGATGGTATAGAAAAAAAAACAAAGTTGTGACCATATGGCACAACAACACCAGTTTGACTTCCCCTTGTCCTACTTTAAACTACGTATTTTCCGCAAAATAAATATATTTATTCTAGCTTGTTTAAATTTGGATTAATCCGTTCATTTTGAATGAAAACAATATATCCATTTAGGTTGTTAAATTTCATGCTTTGAGTAATTGGTGTTTTCTTTTTCAGGTATGTTCTCTTATCGTCTCGTGTTGATTCTGTAAGTAATAATTTTTATTTTTAATTCTGAAAACAGGATATTGTGGATAGTATAAAGTGGCTGGTGATGTTCTTGTTCTTGTTGTTTAGTTTCTTCTTTCAGGATACCATCACTTTCAAAGAGCTTTGGAGACAAACTTCCATACTAATAGCTTTTTTACCCACTCTTTTTATATCTTTCACCGCACACCTTTTATCGCCCAACTCTAAACGAGGACTTTAATTAATACAAAGTTTCCAAATTTCGACTAATCCAACTTTAAACTCCGCGAATAATATCTCTTATACTTTAATCAAATTTAGCTATCGCATTCGTACTTCTAATTAATGTAGAATTGCCACCAGAATTTGGACGACACATTCTTATATTTCATGGTAAACAAATAAAAATCCATTTTTGTTGTAGATAAAAAACAAATTATATTAAATGCTTTCCGCTCTCAGGAAATTCATATAAATACAAACCTAAAAATATATACTCGCAAAAGGAAAATAATATTTTCATAACTTTTATGAACGTCCTCTTGTTTTTGTGTGAATGAAGTTCAGTGAAATTGTTTGGACAACTCAAAAGTAAAAATAATATACAGGGTGGACTTGAATCAACTGAGAATATTTTAAGGGGTGTTAGAGAAAAAATATTTTTATTATTAATTAACAATTCAAAATATTAATTATATATTTAACAGATACACACGCTACAGTCAGTACTGAGTACTTCAAAGAAACAGCTGATTCCAATATGGTGGCCCAAACTCTATTCCGAAAGCACTATTAATAGACAAAGAGGTTCCAGTGTATTTAATTAATAATAAAAAACATACCCTACCAACACAGAAAAAAAAATTTTATATCTATTAGTGGACAAAAACTTCACTCTACTTTTATTAGAAATTGGCCCGGTCTGTTATGCCACTTGGGTTTAATATTTTTTATTCAATCTCTTTTTTACGCTACATTTATTTAGATTGTCCATTTCTCTATAAATATGAGTTACTTTTTGTTTATTATGTTTATAGAGCAAATTCCTACAAAGGCTATCTGGTTAAAGTATTATTATATTTTACTAAAAATTAAATAATCTATTTTGTATAATTTAGTAGTAGTATACTTTTCATAATCAATCGATTTAAAGCCTTCCAATCAATATCAACGGATTTATTAATAATCAGTTTAAATTATTTTTTCTCCATACAAACAGTGTTCTTTAATAAACATTATGTGGGGTTATATTATTTAATTAATAATAAAAGCGCTTACTATATAATCTTCAATCCGATTAAATTTCAAGTTATATTGTAAATCAATCAAGCATCAGAGCGTATTATATTTTGAATATTGTAACATTTATAAGCCTTTGACTTACAGATTGTAATTTGATAGAACAAAGTAGAATATATTTGAAAGTGTCAAGTGTGGTTTTATTTCAAAAAGAATGTACAAAACCTTAAGCTCGTTGCCGGTGCCAAGAAATATGTTTTCCCAAGGCGACCAAGACCCAACTTCAGGGTCAGTGAATCCTTAAAAAACACACTATTTTAATAAAAAAATTCCATCCAAATACTAATATAAATATTTCATATAGATGGCAGTTTAATTAAAAATTCCATAGCCGAATTGAGAAATGGCCAAAGGCTATAATCCAAGAGCGAACCCCTTTGTTGATAAGTATTGGCAAATATTTTCCCCCGAAACGATATCTTTTTATTAAAGCCAAAATTCCACCGATACATTTTTTTTTATAATTTCAAATACTGCCTCAATTATACAGATGAGATGAGGCAGTTAATTAAAATTCACTAGGGTAATTAAAAGGGAAACATTTCATTTGGTCTCGTCCTACCCAAATTACCATATCCACTTTTATGTCTCGTATATTCTTTACGTGACTCTATTATGAATATTTCAATTTCATATTATAAATTCTGCACATTTTATTTCGGAATATTTTTGAAAACATTTTCGGATCCCTGCATTATTCATAATCTGCCCTTTTTGTATCCCAAACAACCCTCATATTATATCTTCATAATGTGACATTTTAAATTTAAAAAATTTAATATTTTCATCACGTTTGATCCTCAAGGAAAATCGAATTGACCTTCTTTACACTCCAGTTGCGATAAAATCTATTTTGTAAACGACTATTTTACTACTTGCAAACGTGGACAGAATATTATGAATATGTTAAAACGTAGTTTTGGTTGTGACATTTCCATTAAGGAATATTTATGTATCCTTGAAAAATATTTATTTGAGATTTATAAGTCTCGAAATTTATTACAGATGTGGTTGTATCAATCTTATTTATTTTTTTTACCGGTATTATTTTTTGAGACTAATTATTAATAGGGTTCAGAATCTAGTATAAAAATTATTTTTAATACCCCTTGGTTTATAAAAAAGATACAAAGATGTATCAAATTCAAGGGAGTCGATGTTAAGTGACATAAATTTAAAATATTAGGAAATAAATAAGATTTATAATGTATTAAAAGACCTATTAAATAAAAACAATAATTTAATAACAGGAAATACAATTATAATATACAATAATTGTGAATTTAAATTTAATTCACAAGTTTTTGGTTCACAAATATCGTCTTTATATCTAAATGTCTCCTCGAAAAGAGTTATTTTAATTAAATCGTTATTTAACAAATGGAAAATGCATACTTTAACATATATTTCAACGGAATTCCACAAAGACATTAATCTTATAAATATATAAAAATAATAAATATTGATTGAGGCTATTTATTTTGACAAAAAACGATGATCAACCTTAAATAAATAATTAAATTGACTCTTCAAAAAAATGCCATAGTTGATTGTAATATTTGTATAAATAAATTGAAGAGTTTCTAAGCACTGTTATTTGATACAATGCATTTTTGTATTTTTCTAATAGTTCTTCTTTAAAGACAGTCAGTTCTGTTTTCAATACCAGAGTGCCTTTTTCATGAGAGCTGAATTTCATTCATTAAAGTTAAATTTTATATTTTACAAATATATTTAAATACCTATGTCACCTCTTGGCGCAATAAATCCTTCGTCCTTTTATTAAACACTTCCTCTGAACTATTTAATATTGTGAATGTATTTTTTATTCGAGGTCACTTGTCCAAAACACAATATTGTCAGAGTTGTGTTCTAATATATATTACACTCTCCGACAGAGTGAAAAAAAAAGAAGAACAGCATGGCGACTTTTGGCAGTCGGCCAACTTTAGACTAAGAATTTATATGCAGCCGCATTTGTCCAATTTGTGGTTACGGTCAGTCCAAAGCCCACAACGTTTTCAAATTAACACTATTTGATAATCGATATGAGAAAATGACAACCCAATATATGTATTATGAGCAGACTTAAGGGCTTAAACCGTTGTTGTATATTAATAAAATTAAATAATTTGGTTGCACATGTAACACCGGTTTTTGAACTATAGTGGTTGCTTTCAATGTTGACAAACAAAAAAATGGGTTATTAAAATATTTACATAGTTTTACTCTTGACGATCGTAAAAAAATGTAACCCAAGTAATATTTATATCAGAAGCTTATTTACAATAATTTTATAGTCTTATAAAAGCGTAATAATAACGCGTGACTACAAATACTGTGGTCATGGATTCAAATCCCGCTCAATTCAAACATTTTAAAGTTAATTTGATCGGTTATTACGACTGGGAGATTGGGAATAATATTATTAAAATCCCGATCGATCGTCTTGATCCAGGTTTACTCTGATTTACTGTATTTTAAGGTAAATACTGATTATTAAGTCTGTGTTACTAGTAAAAGTTAAGATCACCGACAAAATAATTAACACGTTGTTGTGTATAAAAAAAACTCCATTAGAAATTTAGGTTCTCTGGTATTCCAAAGAACTGTTTTATTTTAATAAAAAATAGCAAACATGGTATAATAATAATGAATGTGTACATTAAAATCTATATAATTGCACCAAAATATTAAAATTGAGAAGCACTTTAATGATTTGCTTCCAAACTGTCAATTTGTAGTGGAACTTTCCACACCAAGGCACTTATTAATTTTATGTGTTATATGGAAATAATTTAATCGACTTGTGTTTTACTTTTTCATTCAATTACAATGTCGATTTATTGTTTGGTTAGTAGGGATTATATAGAGCGATAGTGAAACTACAGGGTCGCGTAAATGACACAATATAGTAGATAATTTCTCATAGTTTTCTTTCTTCTCTTTAGTTTTTATGTTTACAGATTGAATTTCAAACTGTTGACACTCGAAGCTGGGAAATAACTAACCAAAAACGGCTCTGATTGGTCATATTGTACCCGTTATCGAAAATTTGACGTATAATGCTGTGAGAAAGTATCAAAAATTCGACAGTTAAATTTATACTACAAACAATCTCATGCTGCAATATTGTGTCGTATACGCGACGCTCGCTTTTGTGTTACTCTCTGCCTTCCGTTAATTCCCTAGTTCGTAAAATGTGAATTTATTGTAAATTCTGTATTTGTGAAAAGTCTTAAATATTCGCGTTGTTGATCATTCGCATGTGTTAAAAATGTCGTCCGGGCATTAAAAGCTCACCGGTTGACCATAAATCAGCGGGAAAGCTACTACTCGAATATTATTGCCAAGGATTCTGAGAATGTCTCACCACGATACGATTTATTATATTAAAAAAAAGACTACGTTTGTTGAAAAATATGCGAAAAAACGTGTTAATTTGTTAACAGCTCGAAAACGTTTTGTTCCCAGTCTCTTTCATAATAACAGCACTTTCGTCTCCTCAATGATTTATTTTAAAAATAATCATGTGTTTAATTATATTTTTAGAAGAATGTTTCTTATATCGTTAATTATATGAATGTTAAAATTCAAATCAGCTCAGAAAGTATAAATTTCACAATTTTTAAAACAAATAATATGTAGTACAATGCTCAGTTTGAAGTGATATTCCACAGTTTATACCTCAATTATTTATATAAACCTATATAATATTAAAATTATAAATAATTAGGCGTTTTCTGTTACGTTAGGTCGCCTATTTGCTTGTCTAAATGTTGACATTTGATCTACAAAAACAAGAAATAAATATTGTAATAAACTGAGTTTCACATCTTATAAGCAACATTTATAAATCATTTATGTTTGAACTTAATTAATATATAAATAATTATTTCTTCAAAGATGAATAGAATTGATGGATCAGTAACACATAAACATACGAACGAAAAAACCATTTTGATTAAAATATGTAGATTAACTTTCCATCATCAAAATTATCGATACTGCACTAAAATAGTCAGTTATTTCATAAAATTTTATGATTGAGAAACATTGATATTGAATTCATTATAGAAATATTTATTATCTTCTCTCATTGAAAACACTAACATTATTCACTATCACCTCTTCATGTTTTAGATATATTTTTGTGTTACTGACCCATTGAAATGTGTAAGTTATTGTATCATATAGTTATATCCAGAAAGTAAATAAAACTGTTTAAATCAACCTAATATTAATTCGATGGTGAGACTTACGAAAGAAAATGGCTAATTCGCATATGTCATGTATGCAAAAATGTGACAGTAAGTTTTAAATATCCCTATATTTGTCTAGAATCAATGAGTTAGTTAGTGAATGGCTAGTCCCTAAGTAAATATTAAATATTTGTTGTAGACCTTCAGGTCCTCTACTGATTGTAGTCCTTGTTTATTAAATTAATTTACACCCAAACCCACAAGTCAAATATTCACACGTGTACTTTACCTTAGGGACACGTGTCCTGGCTACAAACAAACACAACCTGAAATATCTAAATGTCTTATTGAAGACAAACTTATTTTGGTCTCCTCAATATATTCTTTTGTGTAGGTGAGATTATATGATGGAATATTTCTTATAATCTTCTTAATATTACAACTCGGGTGGATTAAGACCTTATAAAGGCTTTATATAATACATATATTAAGGTAACATTCTTTTCTGACATCATCAAATAGGCTTCAGTAATATTTTGATTAAATATTATTTTACAAGCACAACAATAATCCTATAAGGTAAAATATTATCCGATTCCTTGGTTTATAAAGAGTAAATTCTTCTGCTAATAACCTTATGTAGCTGTATATTTATTAAATAATTGTAAAGCCATGTTCTTATTTTAGGAATATAAACCATTATTTTTTTATAATAACGTCATGAAAATATCAGATTATCATTAAACGTCTTACAATTATGGATATTTAATAAAAATATTCTATAGGTCGAATTTTTACAATTAAGAATACTTTTAGGGTATCGAAAAAAAAAAAATATTTTTTTTTGTTAATTAGTGGGAATCATATTTCTTTCGGCTTATAATTATTGTAGTATTAAGAATACCCTATATAACTATTTAATAGAATAAAAAAAAATATGTATTATTTTTGTGTGGGTAATTAACACCCGAAGCAATTATTTTAAGTCAACCATTTATATTATGCCTTTTTAAATAAACTACTTTATAAGGGGTAAAACATCTTTATGATCTTTCAATTTATGAGATATAATGTCAATAAAATACATATATGTATATGTTATAAGATGCGAAAGAATT
>JAGTTH010005490.1:0-130333 GCA_022606485.1 Agraylea sexmaculata
GATTTCATAAATGTTGGAAAATATTATATAAACAAAAAGTCTGGGTCTTGAATAAGTTTTTGTCTTTACTGAAAAATTTAGCAAAATGGACTCACGCAGTCTGCAAATAAGGCCGACGTTTTATTATATTTTCATAACATGACAATAATTTTGTAACAGTTGAGTTTAGAGCTATGTATGTATGCAATTTTGAGAAGGGGATTTAAAAAAAATCAAGCAATAAATAATAATACAGAATATAGAATCTGCGAATATTTTTATCAGCTTATTTTTCATTACAATATTTATATATATATCTTAAGGCATTCAAACTTTAACATCCCTGTCATAATTATCATCCTTCCATATGTATACAAAATTTTCGAACGACTGCATACAAGTACACATTAGTTTATTTATTTTTTACTAACCCGCAATATATAGACAAATATGAATAAATCACTTGCCTGCACAGCATAGATTCACTTAGTTCTGATTAATACAGTGTTGGTAGAAGTTAGTGATATATTGTGATGAAGACGGTCGTAATGTGTAATCAAAGGTGACCACATGTTCATTGTTAGTCAGTGCATATAAGTGCATAAATCAGTCCACAAACCAGTGTAGACCAGAGCAGAGTAGACCACCTGTAAGATCTAGGAGGTAAACTAGTCCATAGAATACTAAGTGTCTGCTACAAACAGTGTTTGCTCACAAAATGGAATCGACTCTATAGCCAGGCCTTCTACGTGCCTTGTCTTTCTTACTACATAAACTACACAACTTATCGAGCTATGGCCTTCTCCTGTCATATTATACTCTCTCTCCTTTATTCAATCCAATCTTAAATTTGGTGTGATCATTGAAGTAGACATTACACCATCTAAAATTGAAACGACTTGACATAGTTTCGTCGTAGTCCTTTCATATATTTGATCCCAGCGAATCGAAGGAAAAAGAGAGGTACAAAAAATGTAATGGTGTGCAGAATAATAGTGTTGGTGAAGTTTATTGGCGGTGGCTGAAAATCCACTTAGTGTAGATGATGCTTAATCTCTCCAAGTCCTCCACTGAGCTGGTCCTCGTAAACCTGACTCCTCGCCTTTTTTTACTGTCTCACATTTTAATTCCCATTCTCCATCTTCAGAGCTCTAATGCAGTATATTTTTATTTTTTAATTAGTTCAACACATTCTATGTTGAAAGATGGGCTGGGTGGCTTTAAGGCGTATATTGAAATTGCCAGTAAAGAGATTTTATCTTTTATATGTGTCTTTGGTAACAGGTAAATTCTCATAACCTATATCTAACGATGATGTTATTAAACAGATCCATAGATAGATCATTTTATCAAAAAGGGCATATCCAAGTTGAGGCGAACTCGAATACACTCTTTCCGAATATGACTCTCATACTTTTCAATAAGTTTGACAAAGATGAAATAATAAAATATATATTTTGTCACATTTTTTTAGAACGGGACAGAGTCATATGCGAAAAGATTATATTCTTTTTAGTCCAATTCCGGCCCATTATGGGCGTATCTCATTATCCGCCCTTATTCCACCGAGCCCTTCAACTATTGTGGATTAATCGATTATATTACTGTCCATAGATAAACGCCCTAATAGTTTTTTAAGCAATAACAAGATATTCTGAATCACTTACCCTATTGATAATATTCATTATTATCAGAGTATATGCTACCGCAAACCTATGAATGAATCTTTGCCTTGTGGATTCCCTCCAATCAGAGAATGTTAACTCATGCGTTCTTAGCTCTGATTGGTGCTCGTATTTGGTAGCGTTATCCTATTGGATGGATACTTACGTATGTAATCCGCCTCATACTGTATCGAAATGATAAGCGGGAATAGACATACCCTGAAATATTTATATTAATATTTATGTGAATATTATATTTTGTGTAGCATCTACATTGTGATACAATGTCTGTTGCTATCTGATCACATCTGTCCGATGTCATTAACTTCATTTTATAGCCGATGCATCTTCACGACTGCATACAATGTAACATCTTTATCGATTCATTGTTACTTCAGTGTTGGCTCGGGAATAAAATTCTCGCGTTTCAAACATGATTTCCGATTTGCAAGTTGCAAAAGTTTCCAAACAAACGTCATGGTCGTGGTCTTGGTCCGAATGTCGATTTTACGCTTTCCTAAGTGCATTTGTAGACATTTGTATGCCAAGTCTTGCACCTTCATATATGTGACCTGACAACTGCTTTTCTCACACTCTCCTAATATATTTCTGTTTCTTGAAACAGACTTGATTTTACGGAAATCAAAAAGCCATTCGGTATAATGCGGATGAAAATATTTGTACTGGTTGATGAGGTTAGCAGTTCATTTCTCCAGTTTTCTTTGATGTGACTTTTAGACTGTTTGTCAGACACGGAGAAAAAGAGGGTAGAGACTCGTTTTCAGGTAAATTTAACACGAAGGGGACTCTTCAAAGTGACAGCGAATGTGATTTGTGCATTTGATAGCTGTTTTTATGGAACCACCAAGCTCAACTGTTTTTACTGCTGTCTCTTTCATATGTTTTTACATATTTAATTTCAGTGGATAAGCGTAGGGTTTTTTCCCACATAAATTAAATATTTGTCTACGTGTCGATAAATTTTATACGCAATTTTTCTATTAATAAAATAAGGATGAATTAATTCTGAAATTGTGAATAAAATTATACATCATCTCCAGGATACATTTATTTATTTTATTGATACATCCAAGGGGCTTTTTATTAATAATTGTTGGAATTTTATTAATAATTGTGGAATTTATGTGGTTTATTTGATATGGAACTATTGATGAATGAAACCAAACCAAACCTGGATTGACTGTTTCTATTAATATTATTCCAGTTCTCCAAATCGCAGCAACTCGGTAACTAAAAAAATATTTGAATATGAAAATCCTGTAAATTTTTTTTCAATCAAGTTCTTTTACTTGTGAGAAACTTAATGGGTAACTAACTGGCTACATTAATGATATATTCAATTATAATCCCTGCCGTGTATGGAACAATTCCATAATCAAAAAAATTTAATTTTGAAGCGGATAAATGTTGAGATGGTGAACCGAAAAAATAATTAATCATCATGATAAATTCCGCAGAAGTAAAATAAAATATAAATTGATTTGATCGGTTATTACGACTTGGATATCTTCCATATCTTGTCTTGATCCAGGTTTACTCTCATTTCCTGGATTGTAGGGTCTTCAGGCAATTATTTGTGAGTAACCAAACCTCTTAGTTGTAAAAACCCCTCGGGACGTAGATGTATGTATATATTTTTTTATGATTTACATTAATTTAAAAAATATGTATACATGAAAAGGTTCCTCTGTAAAGCAATCCTCTAAAATAATTATCCATCCCACACTCTACTTATATAATACAAGCAAAATGCAACTGGAAACCACTGCATTGAATCTGTTTCCATAGAAAACTCAGTACATTGCAGTGGCCTGAAATGAGGAATAGGATATTCAGTACTATCAGTTGCATTTTGGGCTTCAGTTTCGTATCCAATATCGATTTAAAAAGTTTTTCAGTGGTCGAATCCCGACCGCAACATTCGTTAGTGAAAGTTTGTGTTCAGGTGTCGATGAAGTTGTTCAGTTGTTGACGATTTAATATTTTAGTACGACATGGTTTTGCAGGACAACTTGAAATTGTAAATGCATACGAAATCGACCATATGCAATATAAAGCCATATTGGTTATGGCGCCATTTCAACTCTGTCCTCGTTCCCTTTTGAATACTATTTTTAGTCATTCAGATCATACTATTTTTTTTAGTTATAAGTATGTGTCGTTCGTTATAATTGTGGTATAACTCCATGCTATTTAATATTGAGATTTATTTATTTATTTGTTATGATTCAATATATTCATCAAAGTAGATTAGCTCTTTCAATATGCTATTCCAAACTCTGTACCTACTTACCTTTTATGGTGAATGGTTATAATTTTTTATTTTCATGTAAAAACAAAAAAAAACGCCAGCATTTTACGAACGATACTCATATATATTGATATTGTTATTATTTACCTTATATTTGTTAATAAGTTTTTATTTTTTTCCCATAAAAAGTCCCTCTCATATCAAATATTTATTTTAATAAAATTATCATGTTAGTTTATAAGATTTTTTACATTATTCAAACTATGAAAAATGTAAATTTAATAAATAAATTGTAGTACTATATTAATTGATAATTTTTTGTGTCATCACATGCATAAATTATTCTCACTCTTATAAGTAAATTGTGCATTTTTTATGTTTAACTATGCGATGAATTTTAACGAGTATCTTAATTAATTTATTAATTATATTATATCTTTATTAATATTTCGAGACCAACAAGCTAGAATGTGGTTTTAACTATGACATTTTTTGCCAAAAGTCACGAAAAATAGCATTTATTCGAAAATCGGCAAAAAATTGTATTATACTGTAGCAAAATGGCATTTAGCGGACTCAACTAATTTATTTATGGATTTATCCACAACTTTATTTTCATAATTGTTTTCATGTTATGGAAGGGTTTTTGTATTAGTCCGATATATTTAATATGATATCAGATTTCATTATAAACATCTAAATCCTCATGTTCATATGCTTAATTGAATATATTATATTATAGAAAGCTATATAAATTATTAATTATTGCCGTAGTCTAGATGATATTATTGAAAACACCTGGTTTCAGATTTCAACAACTTTACCCCCTTTTACATCCCTTAGAAATCAGTGCGTGAAACCGCATTTCCCTTATCGACCGCTAAACGCATCAGGGGAAATTCAATTTTTCTCATATTTGCTACCGCAACTACAAAAAGGTTTCACTATCTGCATTTTCAGATCTCTTGCCTTTTTCACATATGTATTTCATAATACCGTATATGTAATTTTGAGATAAGAGAATAACCGAAACACATACGTTTCTGTATAAGGTGAAACTTAGTAATTTCCTTTTTGTTTTTTTTGCAGGTACGAATTAACTGGACTATATTCTAATATTCTAAGTTTGTCGGTAAGTTGTGTTTAATATTTTTAATATAAATTCTTATGCTTTTATTATATAAACTTAACAGTATTCCCCCGTCAAATAGAATACGGGGTTCTTAACACATCATAAACGGAAAAGGTATAACAGGAAAAACGCATAAACGGTTCACAATAATAAATATTCAACAGTATGGCGACTTGCATCACTCTATTCTTAATATTTTATTTATTATTTCTTTACATTTAAATGAGTATTTCAATGAAAATAATATTAAAATATTTTTCCAAGATATTAATTATAATAAAAATATCTTTGAAACCAAAATAAAGCCAAGCAGAACACCAAAAAACATTGAACAATTGAACATTTCCATTAAAAATACCCTAGTAAAACATTTGTAATGTCATGAATCGTCAGACCTAGTCCAAGTGGGTGCAATAAAATAAATGTGCTTTGACGTATTCGAGCTCTGCAAAGATTGCTTTATATTTTCCTATAAATATTATTTTATTTCAACTCTCTGATATTTACACAAAACATTATATGATGTACATTTACATTTATCAATAATGCGTAGTAAAAATGTAAGCTGCGCAGTGCTCTAGAGTTGTGTGCAATTTAAAACCTGTTTTTTCACCCTATTGGACGAGCTTTGGTAATGGTTTTTGAACTACGGGTGTTGCCACACGAAAAAATCTAATACACGCAATATTTATTTATTTACAATAACAACAATTTTATACAACGTCCGAAAGAAAACTATCCTAATAACATAAAAAATATCAACAATTGAAAATTGAAATAAAAAATACCCTATTTTAATATGCTCTTGAAAGCATCATAATAATATTATGGTATGCAATACCAGGTCATATTTAAGTGGCTCTTCTAATCTTATGGTACATGAAAAGGGAGGCTTCAACCATACAAAAAACCCCTGGAAGATCCTCAACCACCATATCAAATGGAACACCACAATGCATACAGCACTTGTGCTCGTGTAAAGAATAAAAACCATTCGAGAATCAGCTGCAATAACCTCCAATATTACGAATATCCAACACTCGTTTGCGTTTTTTCTCGTTCGCCCAAAACGATTGCCTCTCGCCCTCTTTCAAATCCTGAAAGCCGTTTAAAATCACCGTATCTCAGCCTTTTTACAAAAGAATTCAACCCCGACGGACCATTACCGTATTATTATCAATTTTTTGACACATTTTCACAAGCTTAAAATGAAGGGATGAATTTTAAGTATTAATAAGCGGAGGAGTGGATAAATTCTTTATCGAACTGGTTTATTATAAATTGTAAAAATTATTGATAAATTAGGTGACCCGACAGACGTTGTCTTGCATACACTTTTTTGAATAAGTTGCAACAATCTGGACCATTTTGAAGTAAATTATTATTATAATGTTTTATCAATATCTAACGTTATTACATATACATTTATCACAATTCGACCAATGGATAGCTTGTGAGTATGTGTATAAAAAAATATTAAATCGACCCAGGAACGTTAACCAATAATAAACGCAAAAAAGCAATCGCATTGCTTAAGATGTATATAATCGACCTTAAGTATTTGTCATATACAACATGTCTTTTATTGAACTAAAAAAAAATGTAAGGAATGGAACATTAAATGTAACATAACCACACCTTCATTAATGGTCCAAGTTGGCCAACTTTTTATTATTATTTTATTATTAAGTTTGAGAATTTTGCGTATTAACTTATTAAGTGATTGACCGCCGAATTTGTATTATTATAAGCATACTTCATAGGATTCATAAAACAACAATAGTACGTAAACAAGAACATAACCTCAAACGGCACACACGGTCAGCAACCTGAGACATTATGACAACATCGTGTTCACAATTAGTTGTTTTAGGATGCAAATACGGTCAGCAACCTTGGGCGCTATGACAAAATTATGTTGTCACACTTGTTATTGTTATTTATCACAAATACGAATTTGAACTTGACCTTGAAAATGAATTTTGTATTTGTTATTCTATAATACCATAATATATTCACTCATTATAATAACTGAAGATTCACAAGCTGTCATAACGCAAAAAATCTTAGGCCCCCTTTAGTATATTTTTTATGATCGTACTGACACAACATAATCACGATTAAAATATTTTAGTTTCGATTAAAAACAAGTTGTATATGTCGGCTAATTCTGTTTGTAGTAGTGTGCTGTGCTGTAGCGCCGTCTGCCGGATCCAATGTAAAACATTCCAAAATCAACGACTACTTATAAAACATTCTCGAATCCCCTTGAAAACACACAAAACATTTCATTAAAATGACATTAAAATGTCATTTCAGTGACAAACACATGCACAGAAGATAAATAAATCACAATATATATATATATATATATATATATATATATATATATATATATATATATATATATATATATATATATATATATATACTATATATATATATATAGATTCGAGCATTGTTTCCATATAAATTATATATAGAGGCGATATATTTAGGGGTAGTAATGTGTCGACTTATAAATTGGTCCATGGCTGTCTCTGTGTTGTTAGGGGAACGTAGCGAGAGGATGCATTCACTACTCCCCAAATTGCATCTGTTTCCATGTCTTCTTCACTATTCCATTATATATATATTATTATACGTATGTACTGGTTTGTATATAAGGTATTCGCTCTTATAGAAGACGCATTGAGGTTGGCACAAATGTCACAGTGAACTCACTTAGTGCTGAAAAACGTGATCGCAATGCTATAAACCACATCACCTAACCAGCTTTATAGATTTTCAATCGATACTATTTTCATCAAAATATTATTAATAATATTTTCAAATTGATATTTATTTATATTATAAAAATGAAATGTGGAAACTGGCTAAAAATAGTATTATTATATCTATAATTGTTGAACGTGTGTGTATGTTGTATGTCTGTACAGCTCCCTCGACCATCAGTGTTACCAGATGGAAGAATAATATTTTATATTATTCATTTAGTAGGAACAATTGATACATCTCTAAAATCTCTGAAACGATAATAATATTAAATTAATATCAAAATAATATTAGAAATATTTAATAATGCGTACTAAATGACAATTCTCAAAAACAGTATTTATTGGGAACCTCGTTTTTTAAGTATTAAATTATTTCATTAATAATTTTCTTTGACAATTTAAACTTCTAGCGAATGGAAAAACAAAAAACCAATAACCTTCGTATTAAAAACAAAGCAGAGCATCTAAAACATTATCGATTAAAAATATTAAATAAATTCAAAATATCTTTAGAATTATTTAATTTGATAATGAAAAATAATTCCACAGTTTTAAAATTAAAAAAATCTTCTAATCGATAGAAAAAAATTAAATCAAAGCGCAAAATATAACGTGTCCTATTAAAAAACCAAGCAGAACATAAAAAAAATTAACAAATTGAAAATTTCAATTAAAATTACCCTAGATATTTATGTATTCCCGCAACCACTTCAGACAGCACTTTTCCCGTTGTATAGAGGATTCATAATTTGATAATGTTATTATTTAAGGATAGTGCAGGGAAAAAAGCCAGCAGGGAAGCCACTCAACTGATTTTCTAGCAGAAATGGCAAACTTCACTTAAGTACAACGCACCCTACAAAAGAAAACCTCCCACTAATCCCATCCCTATCCTGAAGATGTTGCTTCACTTACCACAAAAAATAATAATACTTTAAATCTTCTATCAAAGCACGCCAGTGAAACGTGGCGAGGATAAATTATAACGAAAGTAGTATATTGAATCCATTTGATTAGACTGACTTTATTACGTAAATGAAAGCCTTATTGGACAATACAAACTGTTCCACATATTAGATTTTTTCGTGTCGCTTTGCTTGTGGTCAGAATAAAAGTGTGTCGGTCATGGGCAACGTTTCCAGATGCTTTATGAGGATGTGATTTATTACATTTCTTGTAAGTAAGGAAAATACGCCCTCTGCCTAAAAATAGCCGCCCCGGGGAAAAACCACCACTTATTTATATAATATTATTGTTCCAGTCTCAATATAATCCACACTCATTTAGAATATTCAATCTGTCGTTATGGCGTCGTATATTTTTATAGTCCAATGTTATCACAATAATCCCGATGGTGTGAATATTCCGCTTCAGGCAATTTTATGCGAGATTGAGATCTTATACTTATTTATATAGATAAAATCAATAAAATTATATTGATTTTTTGACACCTTAATTATTCATCTTGCTAAAAGTAAACACCACAACGATAAAAAAAATAATCCGTTAAATTGTATTATTTTGATTTTACTGTACAGGCAAATATCGAGAAATTTTTAACAGATTAATTGTTATGTTTATATGAATATAACTTTGGCGATCCGTTTAACTATTACAGTTATACAAATAACCGACAGGGCGGCTCTGTTGGACTTCAAATCCATTGAAAAACATTTGATGATTCACATTTTTTATTTTATTAACACTCTTATATTATATTAAAAACCGTATCTACGTTTTTGTGTTACTCTTTTTATCAAAATTATTCCATCAATCATATCAATTACACAAATAATCCTGTATACATAAATGTACTCCCAAATATACAATTATGATATAATTTGAAAGTGACGGCCATATTCAATAATGCTCTATTCCTATACGCCCCAATACTATCAGCTCTAGCATGTCTCACTAACACACTTTTTTTATTATTATTATTTTTAAGAGAAAACAGTTGTCTGGAATACCAGAGTACCTACATTTCTGATGGAGCTTTTTTGAGAGGGTTTTTTTAGACACAACAACGTGTTAATTGTCTGTCGGTAATCTTAACTATAACTAGTTACACAGGTCGCCGGTTTAATAATCAGTATTTACCTTACAATGCAGGAAATCAGAGTAAACCTTGATCAAGACTATCGATCGGGATTTCATTAATATTATTTCCGATCTCCCAGTCATAATAACCGATCAAATCAATTAATTTTTTTTGACTAAACTTGACATGTCTAATTATATTTATTAAATATTTTTTAAACGGTTCAATTTTTACCACTCCAAAAACACAGATCGATACATTTGTGATATTATACGAAAAGCACTGTTGTGGATTATAGGGTTAAGTTATTTAATATAGTGTATGTGGCATGTGTGGCATGGAGTAGCAGTTGTTGTGGGTCACTTCTTTGCTAACTGGCTAAGTTTGATCATATCGCCACCCCATCATGCCTCCTCATAATCCCCATAACTTTTCTATTGCATTTTTATACTATCTTGCAGACAATATTCATTTCCAGGATCCTCCTCGTCGCGGGAATTAATACATTGAGAACTCGACCAGAATAAACTATTGATTTATCCAACCACCCTCCTACGAGCCTTTAACTGTTAAATTATTATTTTTTCAATTATTGATATAATATTCCACGTAAAATAGTCTCTTTTTAATGACTACGTCGGTTTTTTGGTCACTAATTACCAACGAAGCAGGCAACATCTGTTCAAAAACTTCATAGCTTTGAATTTTTCACTTGTGCAACGTCCCCCCTTCACTTTTTTTATTTTTTTACGGTTTGCAAATTTTCAGCAGACTTTTCGCTGGCGTGTTTTCGGCCACAAAGAAACTTTCGTTCGGTACATTCTACCAGTGCAAAAAAAACCTTCAACCAAAATACACTGTTTGATTTTCAAACAAATAAAGCTCTCGGATAAAATCGGTATCAGTGTATTATTATTCAGACTTCGAAAGCATCTCTCACAATTTCAATGTCTCATATTTCAAAATGCAAGTGAACCTGTTTCTTGTCCATGTTCTGTTAATTAGTGTCAGAGGAGATTTAATGAAAACAGACACCAACCAAGACGCCATCACATTCTATCATTTGTTACACGAACATGAATATATTATAATATAAATTTATTTTAGTTAATTCTACGTTTATTTATTTTCATGCCAATCATTGTAATCCATGGCTCTTATTCTGATTGGGAAGTTTAATAAATCTTCAGATTGATTTTATGCTAAATGAATGGATGTAGTATTGGCGACTATAGTAAATATATTTATTTGTCTTTCATGCAGTTATTATCTTGTCTTACAGTCTTGTAAATTAAAATCTTATCTTGTGTATCACAGGTATGTGTTGTGTATAAAATAGAATGCAAGTTGGTACTAAAAAGTCGTACCAAAGTCACCACTAATTACACTCTGTCTGGAAGTCACCAGACTGTGCCAGATCCATACACTACACCACTCTATTTTAACTATTACCACCTTCTTTTACTCTTTTACTAACACGGATATGAATACCCGAATATTATTCCAATTTTGCCGTTCGCCAGAACGGTACTGCTGCCCGCATGAAAAAATAAACAATGAAAAACTATCCATTATAGAATCACAAAAACAGATAGACTTTGTACGTATAAAAATAAATTATTACTGACTCCTCTGATATTCAATTCATTCAAAAGGTCAACACCCCTAGTTAGTGGGCTAAATTTCTGTTGGTTGAGATTCAAGTCTTTAAAAAGAAGTCGCGTATAAGGACACATCCCTCCGAAGTTTGAACGAATTGTGAAGTTGTCTCAGTAAGGTATACATTTTAAATTTAACAATAAAATTTTTCCATTCTATCCACTGTATTCATTATCCTCCTTTGAATAAATTGCAACGCCTTGGGAACGAATTTGCACACATGAGTGATCTCTTTTCCACCAATTCTGCCACCTACAGGGCTTGTGTAGGAGAGACCTTTTTTGTGTAGCAGCGATTTGGAAATGTTTATATAATTATCTCCTACATTTTATTTCATATAGTATTATTTTATATAATTCTCCTGTTTTTCATATCTTTATATAATAATACTATACCTACTTCACTTTTCTTGTCTTCACAAAACTTTAAGTTGATAACATTTTTTTTTCTTGTTTTGTCTACTCTTTAAAATAGCTCAAATTCAATTAAATAAATAATCTGTAACCTTAACCTTATTATTATTCCAATTATTAAAAATTATATGCTTTACGTTAAAATTGTGAAAACTTCATGCCATGAGTAGCTCAGATCATGGGTTTTTATTGAAAAAAAAAATATCTTGAGCTCTAATTGGAGAAAAGGAGATTCAATAAGCCATAATTAAAAGGTAGCCATATCTCTATAAAAATAACATGGAAAATTTCATAACAAGTGCAATGTACTTTTTTCAAAGCCATGGGTGTTATTTGCTTGATATTCTATTTTATACTAAAAATTAAAATATGTTTTTACCCATAAAAAATTTAAGTCTTTGTCTACTTTTTATCGTGGGAGTGAATTATTACAATAAACAAAAAAATGTTCGTTTTTTACTACTGTGTGGAATTTCATATTAAAAAATATTTTATAAAGAAATCATATATATGGCATTCAAAAAAAGACATATTATATCTCATGTAAGCGTGGGTATTTTGAATATGTTTATTTATTTTTAAAGAAGTCAGGTTCAGCTGTATAACATATTGTCGAGGTTATGAATTGACATTCTTATAAAAGTGACTGCGGTCGATTTGTATCGTTCAAAGGCGAAATGCGTCTGTTCCCCTCTTGTTAAATTGCAAGCTATTCAAAAGATTGATATTCCACAACACTTTAAAATATAAACTCTTTGATGTTTGTTGTCTCAGCGAAATACCGCCATCAGTTATTGGATCTTCTCGCGTATGCAATCGGTCTAAACAATTCATTCATCACATTCAAACACTATTTGTCACAAATATCCATTGAGACACTCTAATATGTATCAGCTTTGTATATCTTTGGCTTCAGACGAGTCTCGCATTTAAATCACATCATTCTTATCTGAAAGTTTTGCCTGAAGCATATCAATAGTGGCTTTTTACACCGAGCCGACTTATAAATCATTATCACACCGTATCGAATTTTGCGAAAGGGTTTTTCTTAGATAAGAGAGCTTCTTTTTAGGCGGACGTCAAGGAGGAAATACGAGGCTTCAACATAAATTATAATACGCCTCTTTTTCATGTTATTCTTTGGCCTTTTTGGATTCGTCGACGTTAACATGTGTTATGCGATACCTAAAATAAATCCGCATTTTTGTATCTCGAACGGGAATCGTGTCAAATATATATTACAAAACAATTATTCCCAGAACTGAAATTTTTATCGATAACCAAGAACGTATAGATATTAAAAAATATAAAACTAAAATCACCGAATCAAATTATTTTAATGTTTGTTTAGCAATTACGTGGTTCGATATACCGCGAAGCTTCTTATTGATTAAAATCAATCACGCCACATACCAAGCATTTTTTAATTTTAAAGACGTAGTCAACTTAATGAAATTAAGGTTTACTCTACAAACTGGTGAAATTTTGCATAGTGTGACAATAAAATATATCATACTCAGATGATTTAATAAAACTCAAAATTTCGATGGATGACTAATTACATATACTATGTGTTATTATTTCAAAACATTTTTAAAATTTTATCAACTTAATAGATTGGGGGAATGAGGCGCGTGACTTCTAATAATGTGGTCATGGGTTCAAATTCCAATAGAATTAAAAAAAATACTCGACTTGTGTGACTGGGAAATCATGAATGATATTTATAAAAAACCGATCGATGTAACTGTAATCGTTAAACAGTTCACCGACAGGTAAAATTCGATATACTGATGCAATTTCGAGTCTTCTAAAAACCTAATGTAATAAAAACCTAATGTAGGGCAAGTTTAGTGGTTGTTTTTTGTTGTTTTAGCATAAAAAGCGCTTTTCAGTAGTCTGAGACAAGACGTACCGCTTTTTTTATATAAACCTTTCAATCGCAAAAAACACACCCTTTTTGCAAAATATGTTTACACTGTAAGCACAAAAGCATCGAGCCTCAAAAATGTTTTATGTGTATCCGCCAAACTTTATATTAAAGAAATATCTTATTCCGTTTTAATGTGGCGACATTTCCTTTTAAGATACGTAGCATGTTTGTACTGCGGGATTAAGGCCTGAAGAAAAAAATGTTTGGTATGAATAAAAATCAGTACTGGCAAATTCGAGTGTCGGGCTGTAAAAATGTAAATGGGGAATTACGTAATGGAAAAAGGAATGGAGGAAATGGAGACGAGAAGAAAAGTATAACGACATACAAAACTATACATACAGACTGTGAAATTTATTTGTATAGCAATAAATTATCTGCCTGATCCTTTAAAAATAAATATATATTTTTTTTTATCTGAATTTAGTTGTCGTTTAATGCTTTCTCTTTTGTCGCTTTGATAAGCTCGTTAACCTGTCTTTGTTTCAGGAGTTTTTCGCCCCTTTTCACTACAAACACTTGAAATATACGAATAGTTAAATTAGTTTTCTTATACATCTTTGTGTTAACGTAGGCAAAAAAACCTTTCATATTTTCCAGTTGAAAGTTAGAGTAAAGTTTAAATCTCTAAGGTCGGATTGAATATGAGAGCATATATGTGATACGGACAGCATCGTTTCTTTTGATTCTGCACAAAGTTCCTTTCTCTTTGGCATTTGTTGTACTTCTTTTGGGGGTGCTTTTGTCCGCCTCCCCTTTCCTGCTTCTATTGTCTGCCACCAACCAAACATTTATCCAAAGAATAGCCAGGCTAGAATCAAACATCTGCTGTTCTCTCATTCTCGCCCCAAACGCATCCATCCAATCTGAGATTTAATTATTTTGGTGACTGGGGCTCGATGCAAGTACCGCACGGAAAATATACGATGAATTAAACTCACATCAAATACACCAGCACCTCTGAATCAGGCCTTTTCTTGATGAGTTATAACCTGAAATACATACATGGCATTTATTTCATGTATGAAACAAAGATGAATAATATTATGTTTTATTAGATGTAGGAGATTATAGAATTATTTTGAAATTAAGTTACTTCATAAATATTTGAATATAAATTGTAGCCTCGTTAAAAGCCTGACACGATCAATAATCCGATACTTTTTTAACAATTTTTTTTTCTTGTCAGAAGAGCCTGGCTGCGCATAAACTCTCATCCAAACTATGCTATCACTTAATCGGATTTTTTTTAATTCTCCATTCATTTTAGTATTTAAATAAATACAATAATCCGGATGTGTTCCCTAATCCAAAAGTCCCATACATGAATTTCGTCTCATCGAAATAATTGTTAATTTAATTTGGATCTAAGATGATTTTTTTATAACAGAACAATTGAAAACACTTTCATTCTAAATTTTAATTATTGATTTTACGCCCCGAGGAGCTTTTATTGAAAGGGATTTGAATAAACAACAACGTTTTAATTAATTGTCTGTCGGTAATCTTAACCATTACTAGTTACACAGGTCACCGACTTAATAATCAGTATTTACCTTACAATACAGGAAATCAAAGTAAACCTGGATCAAGATGATCGATCGGGATTTTATTAATATTATTCCCGATCTCCGAGTCGTAATAAACGATCAAATCAATTTTTAAAAAATTACTTGAGCGGGATTTGAACCCATGACCATAGTATTTGTAGCCACGCGTCTTATCCCCTGAGCTACAAACTGGTTTAATACATGTTTCTAAACGACTTAATATATAAAAAAATATATTCCAACAAGATTATGTTCATAAACGTAATAGCTTAGAGTTTTTCCAAATAGTGGTAGGTATAGTTTAAAATCGAAATGCGCTTCCAAATTACTTAAAATAAATGACATATCGCTATATAAAATTAAATAAATTATTTATGATTATTAAAAAGCACGTCCACCGGTTGCAACCCATACCACCACTTTTTAAATGGAATTTTTTTTTAATTAAGAATAAATTAAAGCACATGATCGAAAATTTATATAGTAAAAATAACTCAAAGATTTATAAAATAATATAATTTTTCGTGCGCATTTATCGTTTTATAGTAATGCCGTGAATGTCTACAGCAATATTGTTTATACAGAGCATATTTTCATAATTCTAGGCAGATTGTTAAGTCTAAACTAAAGGCTGTTTTTAGCCTGCCAAATTATATTCTCGCTAATCATCATCCCACTAATTTTATTATATATTTAGGTGATACATAGCTTTAAGATGCACAAAGAACATTATTGTCATCATAGTCTCGTATTATTGCCCCCAGGATGCAGGTTTCAGGAGGCTTTGGGCCCCTGCTACGTGATTTATTTAAAAACAGCCACCAAGTTTTGGCAAGTCACCCTATTATTAATATTATTAACCGAGAACCTCGTTGCCCTTCATTTATCATCAACACACCCCCTAAATACTAACACCAAAAGCCTCAAGCTCTATACGTATTTTATCAACCAATTTTCCTACAAAATCAATTTTAATTAATATAGCGTATATGCATAATGTAAGCACCGCAAACCAACAATATTGCGTATCCAACATAGACGTTGACCTATTTAAATTACAGTAATATAGGTGTGGTTTTCAAAACAATGAAAATATTCCCAAAGAACATTCTAACAAAAGAGTTTTTTTTATGTGACATAACATAAAATATTCTTTTTAGTGGTAGTAGTAAGGTTTTTTTATTCTCGCCCCTCACGAACTCTCTTTCCGATACTGGACTATATTTAGTTTGGGTAAAAACGCATAAGGGCCTTTTTTAATCGCGTTAATGAATCTGTTTGGTTTAGTTTGAGGTGAAATATGCGATGGTGTCAGGAAATATCCCCGTAAATAATCGACCCTTCCAGCCCCAAGAGGCTTTTTAATGTTACCGGGACACGTTTGTGCCTCACTGCACTTTAACTGAAAGGAAATAAGGCCGGTTAGTCTATATCCAAATATATAATAATTCATCCTTTTATTCGGCCATCTTTTTTACGAGATGATCACCGCTTCTGTAGAATATAATCGCGGTTGCAGTTGTTCGGGGAGTTATAATTTGTAATTAGGAACGGCCGCAGATGTAGAGAGAGGCCAACTTTGACGATTTCACAAAAAGTTTTCAGAGGCCTGGAATTGCTCAGGTCTTTAAGGCCCCACCGACGAATTTAGGGCCCCTCAGATAATGCGACGAACCTATTCTCTTCTGAATTATTAAGTGTTAAACTTAAAACGCTCTACTCGATGCTTTTCCACCTCGTTTCGAATATATAAATTATCCATTCATAATACTCGTACACACATTTCATTTATATACACTACGTTAGAAGACATTAAATGTGCGGTTAACTCTGTTAAGTTACTATTAGAGATGTGCCAAAGTCGAACGAATATTATAGTAGTACCTACATACATATCTCTTTTCTGTATATCGCTACATAGTCTTTGTACAAATGCAATGAAACGATATAAAGACAATATGTGGAAGAGTGACAAATTAATCATAACGATGTCTTTTTTCTTATACTATAATACTGCACATCTCTGTTTTTTAATAAATAATTTACGTTATCAAATGAACCAAATCAACTATTTTCATATACCAATGATTATATGTTTAAATAAACTCTTTTCTTAAAAATTTATTTTTTGATACGGTTTCTCGATAGTTAATTAATTATATTTTTACAGTACAGCATAAAATTACATATATAATGTAATAAAAAAAGATTTTTATAGAATAGAAAAATTGTAGATATCGTTGGCTTTCTTTGCAGATTGCGTAACTCCAAAATATTTTTAGAACGTTGGAAATATTTTTTTCCATTTTTAAGTCCAGACAAAGTCGTATCCTAAATATATAGGTAAACAAACATTAATTATGGTTTAAAAATGGCACACAAAATGCACTTATGAAGTCTGCAAATAAAGTCGAGGATATGTAATGTCTTATTTTCAAAACCGTCATTAATTATTTGTCATATAACTACAGTGTGCAAAATATATTTCTTACATGAGGCATTTCTATAACCTATCTCTATATATTTTTGGTATTGTAATTGAAATATCGCTCGTTACTGAAATCCCCTACGGCTGAGTAGTGAGTAGTGAGCAGTGATGTGTTTATTGGTGTGATGGCTCTCACAAGAGGGTCGTCGTGTATAATGCCTGTAGGCTTTCAGGCTTCAGGTTTCAGAGTCTAGGTCCAGAGTAAAGGACTTAAAGCCCATGGCTACCATCGGTGCAATAATCCAGCTGACATGACTCCACAGGGACGGGCCTTGAGACAGGCTTATACATCTAATACACCCCCCATTGCCACTTCACACAACAACCATCATAAATAAAATCACCTTTTAATAATGTATTATTTATATTTTTGCAGATTAATCAGCGGCAACTAGGGTATGTATCACACAATATACAATAGCAGATATTCCACTCCAGTTTAGTTGACGTTACAAACATTTCCGTTGTTTGATATCGAAAGCTTGCGACGGAAATGTCATGCTAGACTTCCTGTAAAACACACGGCTTTGACATTTCCTCTTTGCCATATTTCCACTATTACAGCTTTATACATATATAACTGTCTTAATAATGTTTGATGATAAGTCTTGCGTAATCCTGTTTCATATGGTCTAATGAGATGACTCCTGAAAAAATGTGTCCTATAATTTAACATCCCCATACTCAGTCATTGTGTCATCTTGGCATTATTTTCACCATACATCAACGAAAAATAATTCAAATATATTAATCGTTACTGCAGTAAATTTTATCTATTAGATCGACCTGGATTAACCTGGATCGGAATTTTATTAATAATATTTATTTATTTATTTAAACTCGTGATATATTATGTAGTTAATATCCTGATATCCTGTAATTTATTACGCTGGTGATACCAAATTTTTTTTTTAATATATGATATTAATACTCCCAATTTTGATTATAAAAAATGTCAGTAGATGAAAACGTTTTATTTTCATTGAATCAGTTTAAATTTCATTACATTGCATGAAAAAGCTCCCTATTTCCTGAGAATGTAGGCCATATGGTTTCATATAGGTTTCCCAGGCCACCACATAACGATTAGTCTTTCAGATCCTATTCATCGCATTATAGTAAAAAAAACAGCTTTCATAACGAATTTGCTCACCTGGTTGACCTCTTTTCCACCAATTCTGCCACCTACAGGGCTTACCTTATACAGTAATATATACATGATTTTTTTATGTACTTTCCGTTTTTGTTTATTATTATTTTGTCTTACCTGTAAAAAAAAGCTCTTATAGGCGTGTATATGCAAATAAATAATTATTATAAAATAATAAAATCTTTAATGTGCTTAAATATACAATCTTTATAAAGCATAAAATTTTATTACATAAATAAATGAAGAAAAATAATATTCTCTTTATTCGATTATTTAATTGAACTATGAATTACAAATATTCAACTGAAATAATATTTAGCCTGATATGGTCATGTGCACGTCAAAAGAAATGCCATAATCGTTACGTTGTCCATTTTAGTGTTTCGTGTGTTAGAGGTTAGTCTAAGTAAAATAAAAGTGTTATTAGTTGTGCGTGTTTAAGCTCAGTTATATTCAGTCCATTTAGAACTAGTCTGAAGCTCACACAACTTGAGCCATTTCCTTAGCTAAATCTTTACTCTCTCTCTCTCTCTTTCCCTGTTTATCTTCATAATAAACTCTGACATGCAACCTTTCACTTTTCTTCATCCGACATAATGGATTTTTGGCCAAAATGTCTCGATTACATATTTTATTCAATTAAATATGAGTTTGTTAAAATATCATGTTTCCAGCATAAAATGCAATTTTTCTTAATGGCCTTGTCGACAGATTTAGCATGGGGTGAAGTTTTTAATTACATCTTCATTTGTATATGACATTGCGTAATAATCTTTCTACATTACTTACCAGATTAAAATGCGATTTGTCTTAATATTCTCTTCCAGTTTTAAGTCCTAATATATTTTTAATTAATAAATCACAGATTAAATTTCAATCAATTGCCTGAAGGTTTAATTAATCAAAACACTATAATCGTCAAATTTACGAAATGGAGTTAAATAGTTGACTATTAGTCTTCTTCGCTGTAAAAGTATTTGGTTTATTCAATCAATTAATTATATTTATTAAATAATATTCGAATTGATTCAAATTTTGTAAAAAAAAAAAATGGACGTCTTCTATTGTTTTGCTAATCAAAAAAGTGATTTTTATCGTACATTGGTGAATATTTTTAAGGATTGTGAGTTTTAAAGTATTTTTTGTTTTTTAAAAATGAAAAAATTTTCCAACCAAGTTAGTTTAGTTTACAACCTTTATTTCAGACACATTTGCATAGTTTTCTTTAAAGTTCATGAGGTGTTTCGAATTAAAATCTCCCAAATTCAGTTGGAATCAGATCGAATAAAAGTGGAAAAACATACATCTTATTTAGAATCATTTTATAACATCAAAATGAGGGACTATTCAATAAATTATAGGTTTAAAAAAATCCCTTACAACCAGTATCTGAAAATAATTAATTTTGATTGTAAATATCTCTGCTGTAACAGATTCTATAAACAATTTTCACTTATTTCTCTGTGTATATAATAAATACACTTATGCAAGGCTGAGTGAAAAGCTCCTCGTTGAAAGTGCTCAAGTTGAAATGGTTGAAGGCATTTGGCGTTAAAGTTTGAGCTTCGTAGTTGTGTTAATTGTCTTTGGTCCTACGACACAGTACCGACTTCTAATTTAATATGTGTGAGTTATATGGGTTTATGGAGAGTGGTGGAGTTTCATCATACATCACATAATTCAACATCTTCGCATGTGTCTTATAATAATCACCTCGACGAGTTTCATCATCGACTAATCCCTCACTTTGAGTTACTTGGGTATGTGTAATATTATATTAAAAATTAATGATTCTAGTGAATACTTAGCTGTGAAAATAACAAGATTAATATTCGCATTCTTTTCTTGTTTTTTTATGTAATTTAATATAATCCCGCGAGCCTGCTGTATAACTCATTTGTTCGGAGCAAACTTGAGTACTGCTCTATCATATGGTCCTCGAACGAGGCAACTTACATCAATATGGTGGAAAGAGTCCAGAAGGCGTTTCTTCGTTTCCTTTACAAGAAGCGGTATTACCATTATCTCTTCCTTCACCCATCTAAATTCCTTATGGGAATGCTCGGGTATGACTCTCTCGAGCTCCGCAGAGATGTGGCACTGATGCGATTAGTTTTTCTTGTGATTAGAGGCCAGTTATCAATCCCAGATACACTTAGTCGCATCAGTTTGTTTGTTCCCGAGAATTATACGCGCTGTCGCTCTCACTCCTTGGTTGCAACCCCTAGGACTCATACTAACATACTCCGTCACTCCCCATTAACCAAATTTATTGTTCTTTTGAATGAATGGAATTCCAGTGGGGCGAAAAATGACATATTTTTCATGCCCTACTGTGCATTCACGAGAAGTATAAAAGAATTCCTCTACATTAAGCATTCGTGATGTTCATTAATTTTTTTTCTATTATACGTTGTATTTGTTATATATTTAAATTTCTTTTATCTTGTATCTTCTGTAATTCTGACAAATGTCCATCATTGCCGAACCGCATTAGGTTTTTCCTGTAATGGCAAGGCGATGATGGTTCATGCTTTCCTTTCATGATTAATTATATTATATATATTAGATAAATATAAATAAATAATCTGTTATTGGGGAGCATGCGCAGTGAGTTGTAGAGCGAGCAGTATAGAAGACTTGTACGATCGTTATACGTCTGCCTGTATCTGTCTGTCAAAGTGTGCAAAGCCTCTTTGTCAGACACTTGACTACCACCCTAACTACCACAACTCTACTACCCTCTATATACACAATACACACCCTCGTCTTAACCTAAATAATCTTTAAAAGATGAAGGCCGTACGAGATGCAGCGATGGACGAGATAACAATACTTGAGGGATATGACATCATTTGTAACATGTTGTACAATATTACAGACTGATGACTTTAATATTATGATAACACACAATATCGCTTGAATTTTATATATTAAAGTGTTGTGAATATAGATATAAACATAAGATATCGCATGAGTGACTAAATGCGTGTTTAGTTCAAGGCCAAAAACATTACCGGGCAAACATTATACTGTAAACATGTCTCTTCATATCTTCAGTTATATTTCACAGTAAAATGGGTAAATGCATTGTTACTACATGTCATATGGACTCAAACAAACACTCAAATACATCTAGGCTCACTTTTTACCAAACACTACTTCTTTAACAAGTTTACAATATTATTGCGTTTTAATCGCCAAAGTATTGTTACAACCACTCTCAGGGGTCACTAGGAAACTGTTGAGACTTACATATATGCAATGCGATATCTTATGTTTATATTTATGGCTGTGAATAATGTAGTTAATTTGAAGGGCTCAGAATCGAAAGCTACAATTTTCTTATATACGTATAATTTTTTAACATTTTCATCGACATAATTTTAAAGTTGATTTATCCCGTTTCTATTTTATCATAATAAAGGACAACCACATGAATTTACGATATTTTCAAATAATCCAACTAAATGCTATTAGATAATCCCTTAATAATAACTACTGTCCCTTAATGATAATAACTGGATTGGAAAACTCTTTTTTCTTGAGTATTTGAACCATATTATTATAAAAATAGCAAGATACCCGAGACTCCTTCTTCATTCAATAGTCTTATTTATGGATATGATTTATTAAGAGAAATTAAAAATGGTTATAATAATGACATTTATCTGAGATCCTGAGCTTAGTCGTGAAATAATTTTGTTTTTTGGTCGTTTTTAATTACTCTCAATAAATTTCTAGGACTTCTATTGTGTATAAGATCTGTTTAATTATTGTATTTACATAAATTAATCGATAAAGCGGCTCTTCTAGATTTAATAATCGCCTCACGATCCAGAAAATTAAAGTAAATTCATTATGGGAATGATCGATACACGATTTTATGTATTAATAATATTACTTGTTAATTTATTATTAATTTTATCCTCTATTTAGAGCTGAATTTTAATCTATTACTAGAGTGTTTGTAACATTTCTGCATAATATATAAAATATAAGTGTTAAGACATTGTAAATAATCATACAAAAAATCACGCTATAGACCTTTGTAAATCTGAAATAATAAAGTACAAAAATTAATATTTATTTGTATTAGAGATGCTTCTGGCGATGACTTTAGGTTAAATTTATTGTATGGGCGTCGCGACGCTTTACTGTTTCTGACGCGATGCTCTTTTTGCTCCAACCTTTCAACTTATGATATTATCCAATAGAAATTTTAGATTTGGAACAAACCAAAATTTATATTTTCAATGAATTGATGTTCTTTAAGTATAATTATTAAAAGTGTTTTTCATTGAGAAAGTCTCTTAGATCAGATCATTTTTCATATCTGACGTGGCCCTTATACAACACGGCTAACACACTTATATTACATTATAGGTAGTCGTGTGTCGATGAATTGATGATAAAATAGAATAGAAGAGATGGAGGCGATGGGATAAAATGAAATTTGTCAAGTCATTGATCTGATGCCGTCAAAAGCATTTACTCTTTGGCCATGTTTAGGCGAACGGATTTGTTTTTCCACACGCCTTCTTCCTATTTTCTTGCATTCCTTTCGTTTTCTATTATTATTATTGTTACCGAAAAAAAAGGATTGTCGTCGAACGTTAAGTCCTCTAACAGGCAGCCCCGAATTTATATACATTTTCTATTTCGTTTTTATTCCATTGTCGACCTAAGAGAATTTCGGAATAAAATCACATTGTTCTGTGTGATTTATTAATATTGAAGTGCCACAGGATTTTTATTCATTAACAATTTATTTATTATTTAATAGTACAATACGACAACCATACATTTTAGGTATATAATATAAATATTAAATTTAAATTATTTAAGTATCATACAAAAGAACTATGTATATGTGCGAATTATTAAAATTAAAACTACATATATAACAAGTTATTTGGGTTTAACCAAAATTGATTCGAGTCTTTTGTGATACAATACCAAATACTTTATAAAAGGTTTAAATATATGTAGGTATATGGTATTTTATAAATTCTTCATTCGTGAACTTTATTTATTTACTAGTTATTCTAAGCATATTATTTTTTATTTTACTTATATTCTGTATTATAAAATTTATAATATTATAAAATAATTACGTTACAGATTTTTCTATGACACAATGGATCCTCTCTTAACAAGCACTTCTTACAATGAGTAATTCGCATAACGATTAATGCAGAAAGAAAAAAGGGTTTTATAATCCTCTAAAAAAGTCGAAGCGATTAGTTATTTAGCGGATTTTTTTCCTATAACGGGTAAAACTCCGTAATGAATTAAACTCGTCATGTTAGGTTCCGTCGTACTTTTACATGATTATTTAATACCAATTATCCATAATAGATTTACACAGTTATATATTTTTTTAAATTATTATAGATAACTAAATGTGTTGGATTTCATATTAGAGGAAAAACAAGTAGTTATTTTAATAAATGTAGTTATTGTAATGATATAAGCGATGACAATGTTTTGGTCAGTATTCGATTGTATCTGAAAATTTGTCCTAGATTCGAAAGGTGTCTGCGCCACAACCCCTTTTAACCTTACCCATAAACCCATAAACTCTAAGTTTAATGTTCTTTTGAAACAATATCCTCTTATACACACCATAGGGGGATAATATGTAGTGGTAGTAGCAAGACTATATGCTGGCCGCCTCAGAAAATTACTTAAAATATTACATTTTAAAACACTATTTCACCAACCACGCAGGTGCTTCTTATTTTTAAATTATCACATATTAGGTCTAATAATATTTATGATTCAAAAGTTTGAAGGAATAAGTTTGTGTTCGACTGCGATCAAAAATCTAAATACTATGCAATAATTTAATCTGGATATTATTTTTCATATGTATGTATTTATTTGCATATAAACGCTCAAAAGACAAAAATAATAATGATAAAAAAGGTTCAAAACAAAAATAAAAAGTACATATGTATATAAAAATAAATAATAGTATTATAAAAAAATGTATGTATCATAAAATAAAATATAGTAAGGTATAGGAAGCAATCATTTATATGTTACTATATAAGGTCGCTCCTAAACAAGCCCTGTAGGTGGCAGAATTGGTGGAAAAGAGTTAATTCAGGTGCGTCAAAGTTTTTGCAGACTAATATACACAAACCTTCACAATTTTATACGCAAAAAATTCTGTAAAAATATTTTTTTAATCAATAACTACTTAAAATAATAATAAACTCAATGAATAACTATCTGGTTACATTTTTAATATATTTTATTTTAAATCGCATCAATTAATGATAAAAAGCACGTCTACCGGTTACAAATTATGTATAGAGCTATACCTATTATTAAACCTAATTCTATAACTGCGATTAGACTACATTTAATCAGTGAATAAACACACTGAAGAAGTGTTGTCGAATAGGGACTAAAATATTTAATTTCAAATATTTTTTCTTCATAAACTGTTAGCAACTTCTTAGTTCATCTTAGATTGCAATGAAAAATATGCGCGCTGTATATTTAAAAAATGATACAACTGAAATTTACATTCCAAAATAATGTACAGTATTCTAATGGCATGCAGCTGGTTCTTTTACAAAATTTAAATTGAAATTAATTTAAAAAATAATAGTAGGGTAGTGCAAGGAGAGTTGAACAGTTGGTCCTTTGGTTCTTTACGACTTCAATTAGAGACGACTGCGCTTTTTTATCGGCTCCCTTCGTTACTTATCGTACCATTTTTCAATTTACACCCTTCGATTAATAACACCACCCTCTACAGGAGTACCACCCACCCCCATCATAACCATATCGCACTTAACATATCTGTATTCATAAATTTCCACTTTGTCTCGACTACATTTTTCCTAGCAAAGCGAAATTTCCATACTCGCAACTTCGACCTAAATTACACTGTTAAATGCAGGATAATATGTAATATCTTTTTCTTCACAACGCTTGTGCATTTTGCAAGAAATACTGAATTCTTAATTAAGATAAAACATACAGTTTATAACTACTACATTGAATTCAATCCATACAAAAATTTAATAATATACAGGGTGTACTTAAATTAACTGAGAATATTTTAAGGGGTGGTAGGGTATCGCAAATATATTTAAAAATAAATATAAAAAAATATTTAAATTTTACAAAAAAAATTAAAATATTACAATAATTTATAATATATTATTAATTTATTATATATTATAAATTTTAAATAATATAAAAATTACGTATTTAACAGCTACAATACACACATAAAATTCACTACTGAGTACTTCACAGAAACAGCTGATTCCAAGATAGTGGCCCAAACTCGGTTCCAAAGGCATAATTAATATCTCCAATTTTTTTTTTAATTTTTAAATATTATTTTTTTTTTCACTTATTCTTGCGATACCACCCTCTAAGTATTCTCAGTTATTTCAAGGCGCAAATTAAATTTTTATAACATTTTTTCAACGCAAAAACCCATTTACAGCAAAATATTATAAGGTTTAAGAGATATTTTTTTTATTTTACCAGTTAAAATTGTCATATTAGTAATATAATTGTTTTATTTTCGAAATTTATTGATTTTATGATTAATTTTTAATTATATTTCATTAATAATACGAACATCATCATTTTCTTATTATTTAAACTCTGTTCTAGTCATAGCATAACTTCTATAAATTTATAATAAATAAATCATTACTTTCCCCATTTATTACTACTATTATAAATATTACATATCTTATTTATTCTTATGTTAACTTGTGTGGATATTTTAAGAAGTGGTGTCGGTTATTCGATTTAGAGTGTGGTGTTTGGGCAGGTGTTTCAGTACTTTTGCATGAAATTTCTTCACGTAGGCTCACTTTTCAGGACCCTTTCACTGAGTTGCCTTTTCATTTTTCCTCCACCTCTGACAGCTCACCACGTTTTCTAGTTATGTTTTTACTATGCTGTGCTGAAATTTATTTATAAATATTTATTGCTAAAAATTATTGACATTACTGTATATACTATGATATATTTTTTTTTGAAAAATATATTGATAATTTTTGGTTACCTTATCGAGTTGAGTCAAAATTGGGGCACGGCAAATGCAGAAACCCTAGACTTTCAATTATTTTATACGTGACGGTCTCCCTTTTCAGACTTCTGTCCAAACATTCTGCCTGAAATATTTTCAAACCGTTCTTCAGTTGACTCCCTTTTAAAAACTCCTAAAGTCAGGAAGCTCTTCTATTATATTCGAGCGTTTATTATCAATTTTAAATTTAATTCCACAGTGATCCTTTCATCCCTTTTGACACGACCACCCCGTGTCGATAAAACCAATTATTTTTCACAGTTCCGTATTCTTTTCCGTGTCTTCTTTGTCCCCAGCGCTTTGTCAAAAAACCTTCCAAAACGTTTGGAATATAAAGTTTTATTTAAAAAATAAATTGCCGAAAATAGGAATCCTTAATAAAAAATATCATATATTTTCATACCTGAAATTGCATCTGAAAAGTGCTGAAATAAAATACAATTATATTCGTGACATTTCGCCATGACTATCGTTTCGCATTATTTTTTATTTTCGTATCCATAATTGAACCTGATTCTGAATATGCAACGGTTTTTTGCACACTTTAAATTCAAATTCGCAAACGACACATAATCTCTCTGTGATTGCCGGTAATAATATGCTTTTATTACGGTGCTTTACTTAATTATTCGATTAAATAGATACACATCTCTAAATGAAAATAAAACAAAACTGTTATAATATAAATAAGCAGTCACATACATAATTGGTAGCATGTACTTTATAAATATAAATAAATTTCATGTGTAATCTAAGATGTGTATGTGTAGTTTTCGTGACTGTTATCTGATACAGAATATTTGCGTTCGATTACACAAAATTGGGCGAATTCTCGGCCTTTCTTTATTTGTTCGGCCTTCAGCCAATATCTTAGGAATATTTTAACAGTGTAAATGTTTCTCTTCGGCCACTTTGTTTGCTTTTTGGTTTATCGAAGCAATTCACCATAACAAATTCCATCGTGTCGCGCCTACAAAATAATCTACACACTGATTTATCGCGCGAAGCATTGTTTTCACGTTAATCTAAGTACTATAATGTATTATTTTAGGAACATTCTTTAGAGAAAATAAAATAGCATTACCTTTAATTCTATAAAAAATGCTCTGTTAACACTTGTGAAATTTATTATATTCCGTAACAAATGAAATCTTACTTAGGGTCTTTGAATTACACTTGAACACGATACAACATTATTTCTATTTTCTAATCAAACGCGATAATACACTTACGCATTATCAATAATATCTTATTTCAACCTTTTCATCTCTATACTGATTGTTTTATGTAAGTTCCACATTTTGTTATTTATTAGTACTTTTGATTTACAAACAAATAGTCATTTACTATCATTGGCTTTATACAATTCCATCAAGACGTCAACAGAATCATCAATATATTTCATATTTATTATATTTTAATCTTAAATAAAACACGGTAAGAAATTAAAAGCAAAATATTTGAATGGGTTTTAGAACATTTGTATTGAATGACAGATGTGAAATATTTTCAGGTGTTCAACTTATATGAAGGTAATAATAAATATGGTTTTATTCCTGTTTATCAATGATTCCTTCCAATTTAATCTCTTAAATAATATTATTGACAGAGTCTGATTTGTTTTATAAAAAACTTCTAGATTAGTCAACATCAGAAATATGATTTTAATTTTTTACTTGTATTACATTATTATGTCCCAAAACAGAAGAAGCACTCGACCATGAAAATCGTTTACTCTTGCCAGCGTTTTCCGCGAATTTTTACCACTTAAACTTGCCAATGTTGTCTTCTTTTAAGAAGTCTAGACGATGACCAGCATAAAAATATACTACCGTAAAATAAATGAAAATATACCGTTACATACGAAAGAATTCTAAAAAATATTATATAAATTTCTTTTCCATTAGCTTATATTTTAAAACCAACCCTTAAAACCCATGAAGAGTAAGATGCGGTTAAATGGATTCCCAGTAAATGTTCTTAAAACAGTCATTTCACCATGATTGTATATATTTTTGAAAAGGTAAGTATGTAATTGTTTTTGAGCTCCACTTGAATATGAACAAAAATTATGAAATTTATGTATTATTTAATGCTTTAATTCGACAATCGCCACAAACAAGGTAATCAAGGTATTATTTGAAACTCAATCTTTAGATCAGCTACTGGAAATTATATTCCAATTAGTCGTCGCCCGTTTGGAATTATTCAAAAGCACTTGTTTGGGTGAAAATACGTCCTGTGTAAAATCTGAGAGAGCGACAAGCCGAATTAAAAAAAAGGCTTTTAATTTGGGCCAACGGTACCTGCTTGCCGCCCCAAAGCCGCCTGCCTACCCCTTGGCTACGACGACCACCCCCAAATACCCCCTTATTTATTACTCGGGTCGTCGTAATCAACACCAGTCGGGACAGGAAACACGATTCAGTGCCTACCTTGCTTTTTCTAAACTATTCCCTACTATGTGTAAAATGCATTCTCTGCAAATAGGTCACTATCAAAATTCTATCACACCTCCAAAGCTCATAAATTGTATGAATTACCACAATTTATTTTTAATATTTTATAAGATTGACTCAATATCACCTTAGGCACTGGTATCGAGGTACTTTACAGGGGTGTAATGAAGTTAATAAGGCTTTCACGGACAATTAATTACTAGGGGTTGTCAGCGGGTGTCCGGTCTATGAATAAAGTGCACTTGATATAAACCGTTTTAAATTAACTAAATTAATTTTAGTTTTTCAATATTATATGTATATTTCCTTGATATTATTATTCTCTTAAATGCGTCCTTGTGGTGTATTGTAAAATCATTGATTATTACTGCCGGTTTTTTGCCTAAAAATTTAACATTAGCCTTTTTTGTTCTTGATTTAATACTTTTTTGTGTAAAAATTAAAAATGCTGTCGTATACGGCTTAATGAAAGTATCAATTATGTACTTAAATACCTAAAAAAATGACAATACAGAGTAGTCTCGATAATCCGACACACATGGGAACGTCAACTATCTGATAAGCGAATATGTAAAAATTTAAATAAAAAAAATACTAAAATTAAAAGAAGACAAAAAATACCAATAAAATTCTTTGTTGTAGTTTGTTTTTTTTACATTATTTCCTGATAAGCGCCTCTGGTATAAGAAAAAAAATGTTGTTAAAGAAGCGTCTTCTGATGGAATATATAATATTAAAAAAAACTGTACCTTAAAAATTTATTTTTAAAATTTTATAATTAATATCGATTAGTTCACATAATATTTTTGAAATTAGTTAAACCAATCAGAGAAAATACATGTTTCAACATTATATTAATGTGCATTAACATTAAATTACATTAAAGTGTTTTAAAATTATATTTATTCGAAATTATTTCGCTTTAATTATTACTTCAATATAATGTTAAAATGTGTAATATCGATTAATTATTCATATTGATGAAGCAAATCTCAATTTTCTGGTACTAAAAATTAATATATCAAATGCAAAAAACCTGACTTGTAATATCCTCAAACCTACTATCATCATCGTCTACTTTATTAAACGTTCTTGTTCTCATCTAAAGCTGGTGTAATCTGTACTGTCTCGTATCTATGAAATGTGTTAAAACTTTCATAGTACAGTGGATTTAAGCATGTGGAAAGTTTTTAATGTAATTTTAAAGAGTTGTTTCGCGTAAAGCAGAACAGAGAGGATAGTTGTTGCGTATTAATGACGCCATTAAACGTTGTGTCTAGTTTAATGAGTAAAATATATAAGAGACACCTGCGTAAACATTGTGACGGTGTGGCTGACTCCAATTAACCCTACCTGCAATTTAATGATGTAACTCACGCTGCTCTATTTACCCTATGATCCATACAACTACCTATTCTACTTGAATTGCATGTCTACTGAATAAGCTTCATATTTCATTCAATTTGAATTTTATCAGACGAGGGATAGAAATTATGTGTAACCATAAATATGAAAACCTATGTGTATCGATATCCATAGAAACCTTATGTTTGCCCACTCTTAAATAATGTATTTTAGGAACACATTTATCTTTAATTATAATTTGGTAATTTTTACAAACTATATTCATCTGACAATCAAGTCAAACCAAAATAAATACATACATTTGATATCTCATAATTATATGAAGCGTTGTTCTTAGAAACTATTATTTTATAACATTAAAATGTAGGACAGTAAGATGAATTTACGATACTTCGACAACTAAATATTAGATTATAACTTAGGTTTGAGAGAATCCGTTACAAGTTACAACCGATAGTAAAAACTAGATTTGTGAGCTTTTGATTCTTATCGCATTCTATGTATGATATTTATATAAATACTGTGGAAATTAAAATACGGAATTCCACCCAGAAGACAAGATTTATATATATATATATATATATATATATATATATATATATATATATATATATATATATATATATATATATATATATATATAGTAAAAACTAGATTTGTGAGCTTTTGATTCTTATCGCATTCTATGTATGATATTTATATAAATACTGTGGAAATTAAAATACGGAATTCCACCCAGAAGACAAGATTTATATATATATATATATATATATATATATATATATATATATATATATATATATATCGTGACGCCTTCCCTATTGACGGGAGTCCCTTTATAAGGGGTTGGCCAGGCCACCTTGGCCTTTACGGGAGAATATAGTAGAGATGGTTTCCCAGGCCACCACACAGCAATGAGTACTTAAGATCTAGTTTGCTAAGCTAGATCTACCAAGTGACTCCGGTGCCGTGAATCGAACCCGGGAGTCTTCACTCACGAATCCGTTACACTAACCACTGGGCCACAAGGCGGCTCTGATATATATATATATATATATATATATATATATATATATATATATATATATATATATATATATATATATATATAATCTTGTAATTATAAGCCTTTATTACTAAAAAAAACTACAATTTATAAGCCTTTATTTCGATAAATATTCTCAAAAATTTATATACATATACCTTTCATAAACAAATATTCGGATATTATTATTTTTGCGTAAAGTGCATATTATGATGCAAATCTCAAATTATATTATACATATGGATAAATAATAGTTTTTTTTTTATTTTCCCCTAACTGTATCATAACTGATTTTTATTATATTATTTAAATGTTTCTATAAACATTATTTCATATTAATAAAAAAACATTTAAAAAATACAGTTTCTCAGCTTCAAACAGATTTGTAGTAAATGATGTGTTCATTGAAGACTCGAGAAACGTTATAATTTGATGAAAGGCAATGAATATTCTAGAAATAGTATTTCTAATATGCGTTTCAAATGAGGCACGAGAGGTCTTATGTTAAATGATTTATAACCAGACTAATATTATACCCTAAACTAATTTGATTCCTTTGAACATCGACCAGCTCTTTATATAATGTCTTTGATACATTTTAACACCGTTTAATTATGTCCAATTTCAATTAGTTTCGCCAACTTCAAACCCGGTCGAAAGCAGATTAACGTTACGTAAAATATTAAATTGTTAATAAAATAGCTACTTTAATTAAACGCCTGACCACATCTTTGAGTATTTTGTAATCTTATTTTAAATTACAGATAGTTTCCTTTAAAATTTCCTTCTACTCGACAGCAAAAACCTTCAACATCATAAAGACGACCGGGACATTTTCTTTGTAAAAATAAATTACCCAATTCTTCGCCGCGTTTTTTACTTAAAATTCGTTTCGTTTTCTCTCAATTAAACCAGGGTAGTTTTGTATAGTCAGCATCATTCGTTTGGTTTGGCTGTTGTTTGTTATTTTAATTCTATACGTATTACAAGCATATGACATTCATCGTGTACTTAATCTTAATATTGTTGTCATTAGTCTTGAGTAATAGGAGGAATGTAATAAACAATAGTGACAGGTCTTAATCAAAGCGGCAAAGCCTGCATCCAACGACTGAGTGAAGTCGTAACTACTACGGCGTAGCTCTACTGGCACATACACTACTACGGCGTAGCACTGCCTTAGTGAATTTGTCAAAATCAACTGTAGCGATGCGGAATATATTTGAATCGAATTTGGCACAGGATGTCGACTCTGCATAATATTGCTGGAAATTGTTAATCTTGCTACTTCCTCGCTACTTACTCTAATTATAAGCTATTGTGAAATTATGATTAACTGAATAATTCATATCATTATTAAGTAATTTGATTAAATTGTTAATATAATTACTCTCCTTCATTTTAATAATAATATTTGAAAAGATGATTGTCCAGTTAAATCAACACTCTTATTATTTCGTACACACTCAAATGTTTCTATTTAATTGCCTCGAGCAAAATATCATTTATTTCGCTTCTACCTTTTGCCGAATTTGTATTTTTACTCAGAATCAAAAATATTATGTCTGTGTGTAAATATATTTAATTTAGACTTGTCGTTTATGTCTGCCTTAGGGCGAAAGTTCTTCAGTCGGACTGTCCAATTTCATGGCCCGTGTCCGTCCGAAAAAAATTCAATTTGTTTTTGTTGGTTCGGATTTTTTTCCACTTTTCTGCAAGAAAATACACAAGAGTAATCATAGTTCTAATGAAACAGAATAAGCTCCCGAATTTTATAACAAATAAATACGTTTTCGGTTATACCCATAATAATTTGGCCAATTCAGATTTGACTCGATACTTTTTAAAATTATTTTTTATTAATATATTTTCCGTATTATCCGCTTTGAGTAACGTTATTTAGAATATGCGTGGTTTTGGATATATAGAGTGTTAGAAATCTTTTCGGTAGTAATCCCAGGTAAAGGTATGGTAAGGATTTGTGTGTGCTGATAAGTTAAATGTGTGTACATTAGTCTTGATGTCGGTAGAGCCTTTCCAACCTGTTTCCCAAAATCACCAGCTATCCCACAATTTTTCACCATTCCACTTCCAAGAATTTTCCCAAATATCCTCCAGACCCCGTCGGCGATTTCATTTAGGATCCGACCGATCAATTATTAATAATTTCATCGGGCACGTGCCGAGTTTTATATTTAATTCATAAAGTTTGGCAAGTCCCTCTTCAACCTTCATCATCGCATGATCGAAAAAATTCATATCACCGATATTATTTAGTTAATTTTTAACTAATAAATTAGTGTCGGTTATTTGCGGTGTTACTGTGATGTTGCGACTGTAACACAGGAAATCGTGTTAAGACGTCAAGCAGACTTCCTGTAGTAAAAAATAGACATTTATTAAAATAGAAAGACTCTACATTATGCATTCTAAATAGAGACAACTTCTTTGAAATCGGGAAATAATTGAAATTTATGTTAAAACTGTGAGGGATGCTCTTTTAACATAAATTATTGTGTTATTTGTATAAATAACCATACTTAGATTTACTTTATCGATTGTTCAACTAATCGTTATTAGGGATGTGGTACTAATAGCTTAGGGGTAAGAGCACTTGACTGTTATCCGAGAAACACTGGTTCGATTCCCGCACCGTGTGAGTATTACATTTTTTCAGGATTATTTCAATTTAATACATCTCAATTCAGTGTATTAAATATTCTCATCGGGCTTCCAATACTTTTTTTTACTCGATACGATACCGAGTTCTTTTGATAAATTTTATATTACCTTTATATGATTATAAAAAAACACATAAAAGCATATAATAATGAATATTGAATGACAAAATATTTGATTAAAACTGAATTTTACAAGCTTCCTGACAAAACATAAATTACTTTTCGACCTTAAATGTCTAATAAAATTAATATCTACGCTTGGCTTTTTTAAACTATTAAATTATAAATAAATAGTGAACCTTCAAAATTATTACAAAATGCCTGTGAAAAACTGAAAAACTTCGTAACATTTTGGTTTTTAAAATATAAAGTAAATAATTTAGTTTTCATCCGAATCGTTGTTGGAAATTAAATAATGTGAAGTTCGAAAATCATTTTCTTCGTCAGTATCAGGAAAATTGTTATTTTCGACTATCAACTGATATAAGAATTAACCCTAAATATGTATATTTTACTTTTATAAAGTTAAATATGAACTAAGAGATGTTTGCCAAAATTGTAATAAAATACTGATTAGTCAGAATTCCAAATAAATCGCTCACTATTGAACTACAAACTTGACTATTTTAATTATTCAACTTGTGTTTTATAAATATATTAATTTGTATATTTCCCATCCCTAGGTACAAGAGTGTGGGGGATAGTAGTAGTAATAGTGAAAGCTGTCGAGTCTGTGATGGTCATCGCTCAGGAGTTACAGACATGTTCACCAACCAGGGACAACTCCTTATGCTTATATATTAGCTTTTGCGGTCCTTTATTCATCGTAAGTACTAATATCATTACAAATATAAAACTAAATAATCAAACTGTATTTTTTTATTATTTCAGGTCATCTTGTTGATTAATTGTAAGAGTGTTGTGCGTCCAACGCGTTGTGATTGAAATGTGTTATACGTAAAAAGTGATTGTTATTAAGTGTTTTGTTAATGTGAATTAGTTAAAATGTCTGACGAACGCGCAAAAAGACTATCGCAAATATTCGACCCCCTTTCCAAACTAACTGAGATGACTAGAGCTAATATACAATCGATGTCAACCCCTAATAGTCCGATGCTGATGCCCAGGAAACCGAAAGATATTCCACCAGTTCCGCCTCCGAGGTATTTATTATTTTATACTATTGACGGAATTCTAATACCTTTGTAGGGAGTGGCCTGGTCAACCCCTTACAAAGGTGGTTTAAATAAGTTGGCCTTTACTGGAGAAAGTAATAGAGGTGGTTTCCCAGGCCACCCCACAGCAATGAGTCCTTCAAATCTTGTAGATCTTCCAAGAGATTCCTAGTGGATCCAGTGGACACCGTTTTTGCTGTTTGAACCCGGGGGTCTTTACTCACGAATCCGTTAAACTAACCACTGGGCCACAAGGCGGCTCATAAAGATAAATGTCCAAATAATACTTATTTACTTAATTATTACTCAGTAATCTTAATATGTATCCTTTGATGGTTTTATTAACTTATTATCTTTTCAAAGTGACTGCTTGATTAATAATAGTTTTTCAGTACTTAAAAAAATTAGAGGGATATTTTAGCCCTTAATTTTTAATATTAGGTCCTCTGCAAACCTAATCCCTGATAAATTGCGCACATAGTCTTGTTCAAATTATTCTGCAGCTGTCTCTTTCAAACTACACTTGTCGACTTTTCATTTGATCTTGTCCCGAGTCTGTATCTACATAATTGGTGGAATTGAAGATAAGATATTCTAAATACATGTCTAATATTTAGAGCACCTTACATTTATTAGCTTATTTTACAGTTTGGGTGTCCTGTTAGTGACAATAATATTTATTTCGGTAAATAATAAAGTCACTGTCTTACATATTCAAAACAAAATTAGCCACCGCTTACAAGGGATCCAAACTGTGATTTATCTTATTCATAATTGAGATTTTTACAACCCCCTATTTTATCCATATACTAGGGCTGTGAAATTGTCGCAATTTACCAACAACACAATAAGTCCAACCAAGGCCGTCTCGAATATACAGGCCAGAATGCTAAACAGAATTCGTTCGTAAATCTGTGAGCAGTGGTCGTTTAAACGGCGCTCATTGTATGAGAATTCGGCTAAATTATATACTTTTTAACCATTACACTACTTTATATAATCTATTAACAATACGATCTTCATGAAAAAAATATCACCTAGTATTACGTATCTACTCAAAACAATCATTACATTTTATACGCATAAATATAATATTTATATTTATATTAAATTAATACGACCAAAATATCTATTAAAAACCATATATACGCAGTCGAAATATTTCATCGATCATATAAAATATTGTTTCTGTAACAAAAATATATAAAGATTAAACATTACTGGTGTCCACAATCCTGTCATATACGTATGAATAAATGTTTCCTGTCCAGGTTGATTTAATACATATGCCTTGTATTGTTACTGCTTTAATGGGAACATGCATAAATAAATAAAAATAAGTAATTGTATAATTTAAATGTATGTTTAGGCCATCTCAAATGCAGTTTCGGACGGCACCTCCATCAGCATCGACCAGTGGTTCAACAAGTCCTGAAGGAGATGTCAACTGGCAGGACAAGTGCTTGGCTTTACAGCTGGAGTTACACAGATCAAGGGCGCAATCCATCCGGGTCAGGGACATGCTCAGAGATAAGGTTAGTCAATTAATCAGATTCTTATAAATATGTACACAAATCCCCCTTACGGTTTAGCAAAGCACTCGTGTAATCACTTACACTAATTATTTCGGCCTGGTGCGGTTAAATTATGCAAACGGTCGACTACAATTGGCTTGCTGAAGACAATGTCCTCTGGGAGCATCTCGACTCTTCTCTATGTACAAAGCACGACTACTTTACTTGCACCATCATTAGTCTACTTTCATGTCTCTCCTCATTACACCGAGACGAGTTCTTCAAGGATGATGCATCTCAAGCAGACAAAAAAATACAACAACTTCGAGATATTCTCTGACTGATTTCTATTACAATTTTTCTTATATCAGAGGATATAAAAAGCGACTGGAAGTACATCAACCCCCTACTACAAGCGGGATCGATTCATTTCATTCAACCATGTATGTTTACTTATGTAACAAACTTGATATATTCAGGAATATTATTTTTTGTACGTTATGTTTTAAATTGCTTTATGATAATGATCGCGAGTTCAGCTAATGCAGTCTTTCCGTGCATTTGTGAATCGTCATTAGATGTATTATATTTTGTGGATAAATGTATCCGATATATTCCACTATGCTGTGCGATAATTAATAGCATGGAATACACAAAAAAACCTTTTCCCATTGGCAATTGTAATGCCATTAACACAGTAACACTTTGAAAATCGATGAGCAATACAATAAAGCCACTAAGGTAATGGTTTCCTATACACTCATCGTCGTAAATATGAACTTGGTAGAAGAGTTGCTTTGTTTTTTTAATAATGCTTCATACTGAGCCGATATAGTGTATTAATTGAAATGTTCAATCATCAATGTTTTTCGGTAAAAAGTTTTGAAATACACACCTTAGGCTATTATATAAACAGATCTGTACAGTTTTAGTATAAGAAGTATTAAAATTGCTTGCATATATTTCAATAAAAAAAAAATTACTGTTGTTTAAAAATCTTGGATTGAAATTGCCTCCATTGTACAATTTTAAAATTTACATCAATATTTATTTTTAATATATATATATATATATATATATATATATATATATATATATATATATATATATATATATATATATATATATATACAAGCAACACAAATTATTATATTTATTTAAAAATCACCGATATATTGAATATATTAGTATTGAGTTTTCCATTTATCTAGATAGCTTTGATTGATTACATGTTCCTGTTCTTCGTTTCTATTCAATGCGGCAATGCTTTATTCCAATACTTACAAAACTACTAAAAGTGCAGACTGAATTCAATAAATCAGTATTTTATTTATCCTTCGCAGGTCTTATTTACATCTCTCGCCGACAATTAATTGCGTTGACTAAAGTTTCCCGACCAAATTCCACTTTCTCATAATTTGTAAACGTTGTTTAGTGTCGACAAACCGTTGATCCGCAAACAGAAACAACAAGACCCTAAGAAACCTAACTGTCGTTCTCTGGTTTACGTGACTTAAATGGTGCCTTTTGCCTTTGTCTTTGCTTAAAATAAACAAACCAATATTACACACGCGATAACTTTGCTTATTCATAAAATGGGACACAGTACAATAAGTCTCTCTTAATACTTTCCTAATGGATTACTTCTTGTTTGCGGACAAAACACGATAAACTTTGATTTTTATTTGTATGTAGGATTAAACCCTTGCTTCTGTAGGACTAACCAAATATTTTATTTGCTTTCTGAACCACTCATCCTCATCACATAGCTATTAGACACACCGTTAAAAAATCATCAATACATATACCGATGTATATATAACCAAATAGGACTTTTTCCATGAGCAATAAAAGTAAAATGTTAATTGTGGTTTTTCATTGTTCTCTTGACTCTTTTCTATAACGCATGTGGATCGTTTTCCGAACGAAGGTCGTATATCATGCAAAATATTCGTCATCTTGCATCACACTGTAAAAACTAGAATGTTTTATTTTCATTTATTGGTTGATTGAAGCAATTATAATAAATAATAAAACATGATTCAAACCTTACGTAGCTCGTAGACTAGATAACAAATTGTAAACAAACTAATAATCTTTGTTATTTTATTATAAAAACAGAATATAGAACAAAATAGATTAAAAATTATTTACGGGTGCCAAAGGTTGATAAATCATCTCGTAATTCATAAAAGACATATTATTTAATTTATTATATTTATTAAGGCAAAATTAATGAAATTCGTTAATAAATATTATATTGAAGAATTAGTTCATATATTGCTTTAATTATTTTACTTGTAGTCTGTATTGACTGCTAATATATGAATTCTCAAGACTTCTTAATATTATATTGATATCGAGGAATATTGCAGGTTTAGGTGTGTTGTATTCAATTAAGGTTAAGTTAACAAAAGTATTCAAGAGTGAAGTTGTCTGTCTTCACAAGGAAATACTGTGTACAGCTGTCACAGTTATATTCCTGTTGTCATAAAAATACCTTCACCTGAGAAAGCTACCTCCCTTTTGTATATTATATTCAATCTCAAGAAACAAACCTCATCCTCATTCATTCATGTCGCTTTTTATATACGAACGAGGTAATTATCGTGATGATGAATTTAATAATATTAAATATATGTGAATCGATTGATATGAAAAAAAATCCAAATCCAGGTTAGCTTTGTTTATTTGTCATATTTTTTATTACTTGTTGAAGAATAAGGCTCAGTGGTTGCGTAGGCACCACCTGTCTCCAGATAAACTTGGCTAAAAGGTTCCCCATTCCCTAGTTGCCGACGCCACTTGAAACTTTTACTTGTACAATCTAATGGTAGTTTTGAATGTTGCTCGATTGTTTCCAACGTGTCTTTCCCATTCAGATTTGTCTATCCAATTTCCTCTCGGAGAAAAGAGACTTAACACTAATTAATTCCATCCTGTTCCTCCTCCGTCATTTGTCCTTTGACCATAAAAAACACCCCCTGTCATTCGTACATACACCTGTATAAGAAACTTTTATAAAATTAACCAAAAACGTGTGTATTATTTAATTAAATTGGAGAAGACGGTAGTGGGATGCGGGAATTGAAATTTAAGCCACAGGAGAGTATAAAAAGTCTCTGTGGATGGTTTAATGAGAAAAGTAGGATGAAAAACGTGGCGTGGCAAGTTCGGGGAAATCTGGACTTTATCGTAATAATTAATTAAGAAGGTGTTAGCTCCACGTACAACTTGCAGCATTGTTCTAATCCACAGGATTAAAGCACGGATATTATAAGTACACCCCGATTAATGCAACTCGCTTCTATCTAACACACCTTAAACACTGTGTTGCCTTCCTATTATTTTTAACGAAATCTATACATACTATGTCGGGGGAAAAATATTATAAAAAACACACATTATTGAATAAAATTCAGAGGACATGGAAAATTATATAATATAATTGAGTTAATGCTACAGATCCATAGCTCTATGTATGTACCAACACCGTAATAACTCAAAACTGTGGTCATGGGTTCAAATCCCACTCAAGTCAATAATTTTTAAATTGTATTGATCGGTTATTATGACTGGGAGATTGGGAATAATATTGATAAAATCCCGATCGATCATCTCGATCCAGGTTTCCTCTGATTTGCTGTATTGTAAGGTAAATACTGATTATTAAGTCGGTGACCTGTGTAACTAGTAATAGTTAAGATCACCGACAGACAATTAATTAACACGTTGTTGTGTCTAAAAAACCCTCTAAAAAAGACCCTTACTAAAAAAATAAAAGCTTCTCGGAGCGTAAATTAATAAATAAAAATGTTATGGAAAAATATTATCCTTCTCAAATGTCACAACAAAAAGTTTTACCAATTTAATTTCTCTTAAGTGATATTTATTTTATTTTACATTTATTATTATATCATACTGCAGTACCACTAGAGCATTACGGGGGATCCCAAGTCGCCGTGGTGATAATGCAGCACTCGTCAGTTGGAACATGAAAGCAGAGAAAAGAAAAATCAATAAAAAATTAACAATAAATTTAAAAAAAACGAAAAATATAAAAATATGGAACAATGTTAATAGATTTTAATAAGATAAAAATCTGTCCTCCTGACAGACCAATCATTCAAATGGCGATTTATATTTCAACAATTGAACGACAACGACTGAAACTCACTGAAACATTAATGGAAATTTCCTCTAACCATAAATCCAAGAAAAAACTACACATTGATTTATTTCCATGCCATGAACAAATCACATAATAATAAATTAATTTGATTTTTTGCGAAAGGCATTTTTAGAAGATTTTATATCTATCCATTTTTTTTTTTTTTTTATTAAGATAAATAATTCATAATTTGGTTTTTAGACACAACATTTACCTGTTAGTGATCGATTCAACTAACATAGTTGGAAATCAGAGTAAACCTGGAACAATACGATCGATCGAGATTTTATTAATATAATTTCTAATCTCCCAGTCGCAATTTTTTTATTCGAATGGGATTTGAAACCATGACAACAGTATTTAAAATCACCGCCATATCCCCTGAGCTATTACGGTGTTTTTATTATATTATTTTAGTATATTTCAATCGTATTACTGTTTGAAGGAATTTCGCTTTGAATTGTCGTGGATTTTCTTTGGCATTATAATATTTTTATTAAAATATTTACAATTGTGTATATGTTTTCGGAATTTTTCATTAGATTTCAATCCTCGTGGGAATTCTAAACTTATTTTACATAACTACAAGCTTTGGACATTGCAGTGTGTATATATTTTTAATAAACGAATATAATTGCAAATCATATTTAGTATTATTGCAGTGCGTTGGCAACTCTTATCTACAACGATCCAACAGTTTCATGCAATATTCCATTCGTTTTATTTTATTTTTTTGTTAGTCGCCACATTTATTCTACGACATGAAAACGGAATGGAAATTTTTACGTGACTGCATTTTTATAAACTGTAAAAATGTCCATGTTACAGTGTAATCTGATTAATTATACACCGATATTGTTTGCCATGTAATTGAATGGTTTGATGTGGAGGAGATTATCGTTTTATGAGTGTTAAATAGTAGTGCGATAGTTGAATGGTGACGGTTATCACGTAGTACATGCAGTATTTGGTGGAAGTGTCTGGCAGACTGTGCAGAAACTGTGACCTGCTTTATGACATCTTCGTGCACTAATAAAATACTACTAGCCACTGTGTCATTCCATTACTACAATATTTTAAACTAAATCATTGAGTAAAAATTCCACATTAAAAATAAATTAAATAAATATGAAAAACTCTCATCGTTCCCTCATATTTCATTCAAACAGTACTCAATTCCTAACTGCTATATCATATGGCAAATCGGAATTTTCGGATATTATCAAAACAATCTTATAACTAAACCAAGTGGGTGTAATAAAGTGCTTTGATGTATTAGAGCACTGCAACGATTTCCTTTATAATATTACTTTATTATTTTATTTCAACTCACTGATATTTACACAATACATTACGTATATGATATTATACAAACTATTTTATTGATATTATTATGTCTTAAGATTGTTCTGTTAATATCCTAAAATTAAAATAGAATAATACATCTTACCACATAATAAAATAATACGTTTAATAGAAATTTAAGCCGTGTAGTGCTCTACAATTTTGAGCAATTAAAAACATGTTTTTATCTTCTTAGCCGAGGTTTGACATAATATAATTTGAATACATTTAATTTTTGATAACTGTATATGAACTTTCAATTATATAATTCAAATAATAAAACAATATTATAAAGGTAATCGTTATAGTAAAACAGGTTAAAACATCATTATGTTTGATTTTAAATAATATTGTTATTTTTGTATCAGTTTATAAATTCGTGCGCGTCCAAGCCACATTTTTTCAATTAAAAAAAATGGGCTAATATAAATATAATAGTTAAAAACAAAACAATAATTACGTTAAAATTCAACCAAATAAATACATTTTCCGAAATCGTGTAAATTCCCAATGCTATTTCACTACCCATTTTTATGTCTTTATATCGTGCATTTTTATCAAGTCATTTTTATTGAACTACAGTATTTTACTAGAATATTAATAAAATGCACGCGAATTAATTAACTGGCCGTATAGTATAACGCATATTTTATACATATTTTAGGACTTTATTAGCATGAATTTAATATTTTTGTTTATAGTAGATGATAAAGAATGAAAAGTATAATATGTGTAAGGTGTTAAACGTTTGAATGGAGCTGTTTTACGAGAGTACCTTCCTCCAGTATCAGGTGCACTACATTGTTGCTCCTCTTTATGAAGCACTATTATAATGCTAAGTGTATATATTTTTAGAGTTGTAATTTACATAAAAGAGGTATTCTTTAGCCTGTCGGATAGGTTTAAGCTATAAATATAGTAAGTGATGGGGCTTATCTCCTCCAGTGGTCCTTATCGTAATGCTGCAGTTCCACCTTGATTGATGACCATGTCCACCAGATTGTGCCAAGGAGACCATAAAACATGCTATTAACTAACTAAATAAATACTTTCTATATTCATGAGTGATTTAGTAAACAAAAATGAGGTAAATATGCAGTTTTATTCATCACTAACTGTAACTCGAGTTGTATCTTTATACGCCTCGAGGGGCTTTTTTACATTTTTTTTATTTTTTATACACAACAAAGTGTCAATTCACTGTCTGTCGGTGATTTTAACTATTACTATTAAACAGTTCACCAATAGAGTACACCTTGCAATCCAGGATATCAGAGTAAGTAAGTGGAGCAAGGCGATCTATAGAAATGTAATTAATATTATTCCCGATCTACCAGAAATATATTTTCCACAAAGATATCCAATAATATTTACAAAAAAACACAAATAATTCAAGTTGAAAAATATTTTTTATAAATTGTATTAATTGTAACTGACTAATAGAGCAACGTTAGAAAAGTTTAAGATTTAATTAAACAAATATATTTTAAGTATTTAAGTTATCGATTCTCTTCCAGGGGTTAAAAATGAGGTTTATTGTAGTTTTTTTTATAAATGTTTGCGTTCTTTTTGTTCATAAACCATGTATGTTAATATTTGTAGTTTCAGTAAAAAAATTAAGTTTTATGGAAAACAGGTATCGTGATATCATTTTTTTTAATGAGATGATGATGAGAAATCATGAGTTTTCTTCTCTGCTTGTAAATGTTCTATTTGTATATGCGTTTTTGTGTTAATAACCTATCAATATTTGTACTTTTTCCCAATTTCATTGTCCAAGTAAATTTCCGAATAACCCTTAGACGAAAACATTGTTTGAACGAACGATTAAATATTTTAAATAACCATAACGATTAAGTGTTATACAATTTAATAAAATTACTAGATTTTCATCCAATTTTCTGCTAATCAATATGCATTTGTTTTTTAGGAAAAATTTTAATTTTAAGGAAGAAAGGTTTCATATAAATATTTAGTTCAAAAGTTAATTTTTAAAAAGTAAATATTTATATTAGAGTGTAATAAGAGAATGAGTGTAGTTTTCCAAATTCCAGTTTCGTCTTATAAATATTTTTTATGGAAAAAATACTCCATTTTTCTTTATACAACATGAAAAATAAATATACATACCACTACCATATTAAATGAGAATGGGTTTGTTGTGACAAATTGAAAATTTAATCAAAACTCATGTTGCGGAATATATTCGCGGTTGGAATTGAAACAAGAAAATCCATTAAAAATGTTCGTCGTCGAACAACGTCCACAAAATCAAATATGCTTTCACAATAATGTCGTGCTGAAATAACGGCTTTGTGTGTAACCTGAAAGTCAACTGGCTGTTTGTATAATATTATTTATTCTGTGCTGAATTGCGCTTTTGCTGCCTTTGTTATACCGTAGATATATTATTACGTGAAACATGAAGTCTTTCAGTACAGAATGTTCATGTGACGACTAATATTGCCATCTGTCATACAACCACGCTTTGTTTCGTGTCAAATATTATATTATTATGGATGTATATCATCTTCAAATAAATGGAATGGTAAATTCTCTGTTTAGTCATATTAATGATAATGTGGCTGAATTAATTAGTGACAAATTACGTAAATTAACTAGCAACTTTCATTCAATCAAATCACTTTTTTTTCATACCCAATAGTTACTATATTAAGAGAGCAGGCTAAAATATTTATAATTAGGGAATACAAGTAACCAATCAAACCTTCAAAACAAACATAATAAACAATATTTATAAATAGTGTAGTCTAATTACATATTTTTTTAAATTCGTATTTTATGCTGAAATCATATCAAATTTAGGTATATTTTTCAGATGATAATAAATAGTAATCAATAGGAATCAAAAAAGTAATTTGAAAATACAAATAGTCTACTTTGATGTTTATTGAATCGAAATGAATTAAAAATATCAAAATATGAAAATATTTATATATTTTTTTTCTTTAATCAATTTTCTCAATACATATTTGCATGAATGTATACTACTATCAAAATGAACGACATAAATTAAAATTTTCTTTGGAAAATGTCCACACTACACATCTATTTGAATTTTAACAGATAATCTATTTAATTATAAATTAAAATAATAACTGAACAAGAACCTGATTTATCCTTGAGCATTTTCAAATTAATTAATGTATAAAATATTTTCTTATTAATATATTCTTATAATTAATTATAGTTGTAAAGTCTTGAATGGATGCAGCAGTTGTGACAAATGCAGTTGCCGTCCTGATAAATCTCTGTTGCCTGAACAATATTTTTCATTTTTAATATACTAGTCTTAGAAAATAGTCTATAAAAGTTTCGATACACACGTTTAAAATAAATTCAAGGCTGGGAGTTTACCGCTATATAATAATATTAATATAAAATTAATGTTTACCGTCACGGGGAAAACATTGAACGTGTATTTGAATGTTTTAATATTAAATATGAAAGTGTAAATGTCATATAAATGTACATACGAATAGGGTCGTAAAAGCGTCTACGCGTCGCGACGCCTCAAATTTAAAAACCTTCCGTATTTTATATTTTATACATACAAGTATTTCTCTCACAACCCGCTCACTTTTTCCACGAGCACATTAAAAATAATTGGTGCTCTAAAACACACGCAAAAAAATACAAGAGGAGATGTCACCCTTTCGTTGTTATTTCAGGCAGTATTTCATCCCCTTTGCGCAAAAGCTCGCGGCCTACAAAAGCGTCATTTTACACAACGCTAATTGTCAACAGAGCTTTTTGTGGAGAATCGACTTCAAATATTGTATAAGTTAGCATATTTGACATCAGTTATGATTCACATATTATTATTGATTAATTATCACCACATTTACATGTCATATATCTATAAATGGAATGAATTTTTAAATACATACTCCTTTGACCAAATAAAATTCATACATAATTTTTCTGAACTCAGCAATTATTAGTACAAAATAATAAATAATTTATATGTTGACAAATAAGTCTTATTTATTTATTTAGAATATGTTTGAAATTTGGTTTTTAGATATAAAATTGTCGGTGATCTATTTAACTATTGAAGTTACACATATCACAATAAGGCGGCTAAACCCGACTTAATATTCCACTTACAATCCATGAAATCAGAGTAAACCTTGATCGATTTTATATTTGAGGAGGACTTGATCCTATAACCATATTATTTATATTCTTATACGCTGGTAATTAATAATAAAAATATATACTGTATAAAAAATAATTAAAATAATATAGTGAAGAAAATAATTGATTCTATGAATTATTCTATTTTTATTTGTACAAACAAACTACTCTTTATTGAATAAATACGTGGAAATCATCTTATTATTATTTTTGTATTTTTACAATATTTTGTTTGTAAATAAGGCTACATTTCTAGAGCGTATATGTTTTTATTCTGATAATACACTGCTTATTTATTACATTCATATAGGAATATACAATATTTTCTTTCGTCTCGTATAATGTATTATCATTCCATGACTAAAATATCAAATATTATGAATCTCCAATATTTATTTGATGTAAACGCTTATGAGAGCTTTTTTTGGAGACAAGATAAAAAAAGTTTGAAATAAAAATGAAAAGTAAATATATAAATAAATTTTAGTATTATTTAAAAATGTATGTATAAATTGAATGTATATAAAATAAAATAAAGTAAGGTGTAGGAAACAATCATGTTACTATATGTGCAAGGTCGCTCCTAAACAAGTCCTATAGATAAACTTTCACATTTTTATATGCAAAAAGGACTGTTAAAATATTTTTTTCAATCAATAACTACTTGAAATTATGATAAACTCAATAATTAAAAAATTATCTGACTACATTACAAATACATTTTATTTTAAATTGAATATACAAATAGTAATCAAATCCAATCAATTAATGATAAAAAGTATAAACGTAGCCCTGGTGGCAGAATTGGTGGAAAATAATTCACCCAAGTGCACAAATTCATTGCCAAGTCGTTGTAGCACATTCAAAGTAGAATATAATATAATAAAAGAAATTGAAACATTCCCGCAAATATTTAATATCTCATTATACCATATAGCATCTTCAACTGGTGTTAAATCTCGAACTCGTGTCACTCGGCGATTTACGCGCCAAATGCGTTTCTTCAAGATTTAGCTCCGGAATTAAGATTTTATCGGGCTTTATATTTAAATCTCATGTTATCCCCTCCATCCAAGTTCTCTTGAATGCTTCAGATACACATATCGGAACCGCTCGACTATAGCTTTGACAGACGCTAAAGAAACAGAATATTTTTAATTATTTAACATGACTTGAAAAAACTAGTTCTAAGTGCCTTAATCGTAGTTAAAATTATTTAATAATACGAGTTAATTAATATGATTGTATTATAGAGTAGACATTCACAGGCCGTAATGACGCAATGTGAAGACAATATGCAACGAAGCACATAAGCTCGGTTAGCCATTGGCTGTCGTAGTGACCACAATCCAATCTAACTAGGCTAGCATTCCAATTGTTTTTAATTCCTATGTAAATGCAGCACGCAGATAGTAAACATGGTGTTTAAAGCAAACCAACGCGATACGGATCGCAATTAACCGACCGGGAAATTGCGATCCGCCGCCATATTGTACGCGGCCATCTTTTCGCATACATAAACCACGTGAAATGCCCACCCTTACAATCACACGTGTCTTCTATACAATATATTACGGGTTTTTTAGTAAACAATATTAACTACCTTTTAAGATACGTTACACTTTGAATATCGCACTAATTTGGTCAAAAAATAATAATGATTTATTTAAATAGCCTTAGATCTTGAATCAGGCACTTATCTCAAAGATGTCCATTTATTGAATCAAAAATGATTAAAGCAAATATCACAGGTTTGTTTATTAAATACTTAAATAAAAATATACTAAATCAATAAATATTTTTTTCAAAGAAATTTATTATTTTCAATTTGCTTACAGAGTCTGAGTACTTTCGACTACTAAATAATTCTATGAATATCTACTAAATGATTGATTATGTGTCATTAAATTAATGTGGAAATTACACATAACATATTTCTTTATATTATGGAATTCCACCAAAAAGTCAACACTATCAACAAATTATTTTTTTATCCAAACAAGCTGTTATTTACGGCCGTGTTCAATATATCAGTGTAATGAAAGTGTATGCGTGCGGTGCGTATGCATGTACACCAATACTAAAAAGCTCTATTTGTTTAAGCAACTATACTATAATATCTAGATCGGCTCACTAAAACAAACAATCGAATAGTTTTAAATATAAAATTGGGATATTTGTGTTTTTTCTTATAAATATAGTTGCATTGTAACTAATTTTTAGTCTGTATCTTGAATGGGTTCTCTATTTTTTTATTATTTCACATACCAAAGCAATATTCTAAATCTTTTTTTCGATTTATATTTTATACTTTGGATTTTCAATATTGTATATAATACCCAAATAAAATATATAAAAAATGCGCATTAATCTGAAGCCAGTATGGTTTAAGTTAAGACATGATTAATTAATTATCAATATAATTTTATATTAAAATAAAACTGAACTTAGACACTGTATGATGTATTTTTTCAGGGTTTAAATTCAAGCATTTAATCAACACTGAATCGATCAGAAAATCTTTAGTGTGATGTTATAACTGTCCAAAGAGTTTTTGACGACGACAATTTTGGCTTCAATATTTTAACTAGATGACAGAAATCTGAAGGGCGAACCAAAATCAGTATAAAACTGTCCTTTTTTATATAGATGTGCTTAAATAATTAAATATTTCCGATGAAAACCATCAAATTACACTTCATAGTCATCAGAAGGTACTTTTCACAATACCTTATATTTACAGTCAATAAAATTGTTAATGTGCACTTGAAGTTGATTCCTGTATGGATTAAATTAAAAAATGTAGCTAGTTAGTCATTTGCATTTCGATTCACGTGTTAAATTATTTTAAGTCTACATGTGGTAATGCTTTTATTATGTAACTTTTCCGACGTGCTTTGTCCTTAATTTACGGTCCACGATACCATTTTTAACATTTAAATTAAAACGCTGCATAGTCATATTTCGGTCTGTGTGGGATTATATTCCTGCTGATCCCAATCTAAATAAGCTGGGACCTTTTGGAATATGAAAAAGTCTGCCCGATCTGATTAACAAACAAACCCAACCCATCCTCCTGCGCGATAATGTTAACTGATTAAATTATTTAAAATAAATCTACGGTGATCTTCACTGAGATGTAATTCATTATGCCTGGCGTCTGTTTACTTCTGACCTTAGAGCTTAATCCCTTTCAGCCGCTTATTTTTCAGGAGGAGTTAATGAAACCACCAACACGGCTAACAGAAGCAGATTAATTAAATTCAAATCGTGTGCTAAACGATAGACGGCCTATTTGCAAGTCAATAAAGAAGGAACCCTATTTATGTGAAATCGTGTCTGATTCACTACCAAACCATCTTTTACTCCCTCATTACACAATTTATTGATATAGCCTCACTTCGAACATATTAATTCGGTCTGAACGTGTTAATAATAACTCTAATTGCTTTGATAATGGGGTGGATTTTTTCATCCCCTAAAATACAAGCGATTAACTCACAAAGGGTTCATCGTCAAACGCTTTTTTTTCATTAAGCATCAACTCTCATATGCATAACAGACTACATTTGAATATTTATCTTGCTTATTTGCATGAAAAATTACTGTTGGTTTATTTTTTGCAAGGATTTCATTTCAAAATGAAACAAATTCTCATACAATTTCTTTTATTATTATTTGGCCATGACCGTGAAAACTCATTAGTGTCTACAAAACTTTATACTTTGTTAGATTTTTTTTTAATCTCAATTTATTTTTTTATCATTGCCTTATTATCAATCTATCTATTGTAGATTTTTTCTATAAATATTCAAAATCTTCTTAGGAAACGCTTCGTTAAAGGCATATTGTATTATTAGTCCTCGTTTCGTCCCTATTCTGATTAAAGTAAGTACTTACTAACTGAAGAGTCGCTTCAATTTACATACTCAAATCATCGTGAATTTAAAAAACTCTCCCCTTTTCTTAAGAAAGGGCTTAAGCAGAGGGATTTGTACTAGATTGTTGCATGTCTATAAATTTTAACTACTTGCGGACTTATGTATTTAACTATTACGGGATGGAATTAACCTTTATATATATTTTTCCCTTTCTCTAAATTTTCGATAAATTGTGTCAATCGTCATACCTTTTCGAGGAGGAATGACAAAGTATGAGGGTTTTTGACATTTCTTGTGAATTACTCATAATTCTCCGGTCGTTACGTATAAAAATGGTTGGTCTCGTTTCGGCGTTGTAATTTGTATGAGACGTGCGACATTTCCCAACGTATTTGAGGGAAGCAAGCGTTATTTTTATAATTTAGTTTTTACATCGTTACGTGTTCCGCCACCCTCATTTTAATAATTGTCGCCAAAGGTGCACTTACGCAAAATACGTAAGTCTTTTTTCCTACAACACGTAAATCGTATAAGAAAACCCCTTACACCGTGCGCAAGCCTACCTGTATAATTTAAAAATTCCGGTTATTTCCTAATTTTACATAGAAAATTTCTCTGTTTCTTATTTTATGTTCAAAAAAATTCATTTGGTATTTATCAATAATTTAAAGCATTGTCCTTGATACAAAATGTAAATAATATCAAATGTGTTTCAAATAAGCGAATCTTTAAATTACCACTGAAATGTTCAAGGGACACATCATAAAAAAATCTTTCACAAACACATTTGATTTTGTCTGACTTCACAATAATGATTTTACTATATTTGTGTTTCACAATTTTTTTTCATATAGCAAGTTTATATTTCTAAATTTTCTTTTATGTAACACTTAATCATATTGTATCAAAACATTATATGTAAATTATATTTAATATAAAGATCCAAATTTAGGACCAAACAAAATTTACTACAAACGATTGAATTTACAGACCACAATTTTTTCATTTACAATTAATTCATTGTCTGTCAGTGATCTTAACTATTACACATTAGTTACACAGATCACTGACTTAATAATCAGTATTTACCTTACAATCCAGGAAATTAGAGTAAACCTAGATCAAGACGATCTATCGGGATTTTATTAATTTTATTCCCGATCTCCCAGTCGTAATAACCAATCAAATTGTTATAGGCTTAATATAATATGATTTCTTTTACAGGTATGGACATTATATTTTTCAACAGCCGCTCGAAATGCAAAAGGTATTATATTTTTATTCAATTACAATTTTCAACAATTAATGAGTAGACTCATTTAAGGTGAGATAGATTCTACTCAATTTAATAATTGACTTGGAAATTTCATAATTTAGCTTATGTATAGTATTTGTAGAAGGGTATGTTTGCATATTTAGTATGTCGTAAAATGGTGTTCCGAATCTCATTATTGAAGTGGTCCAGTCTGGGTTAATTAAATTGTCGTCGATAGCTTCGGAAGGGAAGATCGTGCCAATATTACATAAGATCCTGTTTAAGAACCTTTCCTCCATAAATCTGTCTAATAGTTAGATAAGCCTCGCCCATTTCCTGTCCGCTGCTCCTTACTCACTAACAAATTAAAAAAAAAACAATACGAGTATGTCGATTATATATTACAATTTCTTTATTATGCATAAGTTTTTACATTGATTGATAGAACAATACATCTTTGGAAATAGACTTAGGTGTACAGAGTGTTTACATCTTTTTACCTATAACTAACATGAGAATGTTTTATTTAAATTTGACATGAGTAATAGTATTTAATTATAGAAAGAATGGGAAAAAAATAAAAACCCATTTACAAATTTGAAGATTAATAAATAATAACAACGATAAAAGCAATATTAACAAAACAGTTACAAAATATAATGCTTAAAAACTAAATAACAATTTGTTTGGGTAAAACCAAATTTGAGTTGAGTGGATTATTGGAAATTTTATTTTCATTGGTAAAATGAACTTACGTTTCCTCGAGGCATATTTGGTTTTATTTACATGTCTTATGATTGGGTTAGTCGGGAAGTCATAGTCATTTTAGTGTACATGTTTTTTACTCAAATCTGCGATATTTGCTTTGATCATTTTTAACTTAATGTCGTCGTGGACTTCTTTAAGAAATGTGCCAGGTTCAAGATCTAAGGCCATCTTAAGACACTTGTTTTGGACAATTTTAATTTTATTGATATGAATTTGTGCCACAGTAGACCAAGCTGGGCATCCATACAAGAGAATCGGTCTGATAATCGATTTATAAAGAAGTAGCTTATTCTTGGGTGACAGCTGACTACGTCTGTTAATAAGTGGAGAGTATGTCGATTATAATACTAGAGTAGAGTACGATTTTAAAAGGAGTGGGTAATATTTAATATTGTTAAAGGGTAAGATTCTTGTGAATCATCCCCCTTAGACGTGTGCTTGCGCATTAATGAAGTGAGGATGGTCCCTGTCCCCGAGCCCTGAATTATGCAGCTATTCTACTTAAACCTAACCCCAAACACCATTTTTATACCGGAGATAGAAGAGAGCCTATCCCAAATGACTACTATCACACCACCGCCAATTCCAGCCAACCCTTAAACCTCCCTCGCATCTCGATATTAAATAAAAGGGCATCATCGTTCATAGTTTTGAATTGTCAGGTATGCAAAGACAGTATGAATTATTTCAGCACAATCAGCATGGTTGCCGAATTTAAAACACCCTCGTGTGTCGCGCTGTATGATATGATAGAGCAAATTGAAAATTCCATCAAGCATATTGTGGTGAGGTGGTTGTGATGATGATCCCTTGTGTCTTCCACACCTGTCAACCCCTCACCTCATCTCTACACACATACCGTATCAAATATCTTACAAAAGGCTTTCGTTTTTATTGAAAAAATGTGAATTCGTTCAACCTACGCAAGTGGACAAATATTTATAGTAGAAATTCCATGCTTACGTTTTATTAGCTCATGGTAACTGAGTCTTGGATTCACCCTCATTTTACAAATATAAATTGTTTTTATAGAATGTTTATTTAGAAAATTGGTTTTCAAACCATAATATTAGGTTCTGTCCGACTTGTTTAAATTCAAGAGAAATCATCTCACAATACATAATATTATCCAGGAAATCAGAGTAAGCCTGCATTAGGACGATCATTCGGAATTTTATTAATATTATTCCCAATCTTTCAGTCGCAATAACAGATCTATTTTTTTTATTTGAGCGGGATTCGAACTAGATGATGTATAATAGATAATCAAAGGCATGTATAAAAATATATTATATATAATATAATAAAAAAATGCTTTGTATAAAAATCATTTATTGGAGGTTTTTTTTCTTTGAATTGAACTTTAAAAAATTAGATCGATTATTTTACAATAAATAATTTAATTTGATTTTGGTTAGACAGCTGGCCATTCGAGCTACTGTCTTCCAGTTACTCGCATTGTCTGACCGTATAATGCGAGTAACTAGTATGTGTATACTTTCAGGCGAGTAAAGTAATGGATTCCCAGGCATACGTCACCGTAAACGTACACCGTAAATACGATAGTAGAGTTACTTAGCTACACTTTTGATCGTTTTTTTGTTAATTAATGCCTCGGGTGAGGCACTAATTAACAAAAAACCGATCAAAAGTACAGAAAAGCAACTCTATTATCGACTTTACGGTGTACGTTTACGGTGACGCACGCTTAGGAATCCCAAGCTTAAGTGGCACTACATTTTCATCTGATCTTGTGCACTTTATCCCCGCCAGAATTCTAGTTTTTATCTCTTTCGAACTCTTGTCCACTGTGTCAGTTTTGGCAGCTTTGGCTTTTATTTAAAGAAAACCTGTAGTCTGGTGAAACTTGCATTACAATGTGCATAAAAAATATTTTCACAGACTAACCCTAACGTATGTAATAGTACTTTATTATGGCGCTTTGTTCCTTAGTATATGCAGTGAATATGGCATGGTTATGATGGATAGTGATGATGATATTATTTGTCTATACAATATTGGAGTTAGTGAGTTAGTCCTGCTATCTCCAGTCAGACGCCTAAACCGCGTCTCCTTCGTGACTTTGCATACTAATTCGCCCCTTTTCTCTGTACACTCTGCCTCTTTAATATCGGCTCGAGACGTGCAAATATTTCTGCTGTTGTCCAGATTCGAGCCCCATTATATTTATTCATTTCTCCTCTTCGCCCACACACAATTAACTACAACACGATATAATAGTTTGAGAGTATATATCGCTGAATGATGGGACACACAAAGCCTCGCAAGCTTGAAACCAGAATTATCTTCGCCATATTGATTCGCATAATTTATACAAAACCCACCTTTATCTCGCTCCGTTAGTTCTCAGTAAAAATTTAATATCAAGCCTGGTTATTTATTCATTTGTTTTTTTTATGCATCAAAATGGGGCATTTGTAGTCTATCGAGTCATTGTTTTAAATTTTTTACCTGGATATAACCTTTCGCATATAATAAATATCCGAATGAATTAAATTATATGCATACTTAAGAATGACCAATAAATTTAATATATAAACAATGCCTTTGAACTTCAAATTAATTATTTATAAAATCATGAAAGGCTCATTATATCAAATTGAAAATCATATCATAGTTCATTATATTAAGAAAAATCACATAAAATTTCGAATGTATCCCAAATTATTGACATTTAATTTAGTATCTCTATGAAATCGTATTTTTTTTTAATTAAAGGTAATTTTTGCGATGTTCACCTTTTCTATAAATATTTTTTTTGAAACTAAAATTACTCAAATATTTTTTCGCCACTTTTTCACCGCCTGAAATAGAATCCACAACTTACCTACTTAAAAAATATGTTTTTAATTTGATAAACCTTTTAAGTCTCTAACGTTTATTTCAATGGTTTAGTAATTAAAAAGTGTATCTACAAATTGACAGTCTATAACAAATGTTTTTCAACTTTATTGAATATTTTGGTGCGAACATGTAGGTTTGTTTTTAATTTAATGTAAACATTTGTTATTAATATGCCACATTAGCTTTTATTATATTAAGATTGTGAGAATATTATAATATAACTGAGATCATTAAGTAACAGTGTTACTGATCCACCGACTTGATAAAATAAAAATGCAAGTCCATGAGTAATGTTATTTATTCAATAAATCATGTCGTATAAGTAGAGTGATTGATAATTTTAAACCAGCATACAATTCTTCACAAGTAGAAGCATATAAATCTATGAGAGAGGGTTGAAAGCAGTTTTGTTGATTTTACTGTGTTTGGAGTGAGTGTACATAGAAGTTGTACAGTCTTTTACAGAATAGTATCGTAAATATGGAAGTAGTGCAATGGAGTTAGTTCTCTTGTACAGAATCTTCACCTCATCGTCACATACTCCCTACTATTACTATAATACCCATACTATGGAGACAAGTCTTATCCTTTATACCCCATGCAAATACCATCGATGCTTATCCTACCTGCTGGACCTTACATTTTATATCCTCAGGCTTTTGCTATTCAAACTGCATATATCTTTCATAATTCTTTTCCACACCTTCGATTATGTGCAATAATGTTAACTGTATGGAAATATAAATATCACTTCTTGACAAACTTAGGTATGAGTCCATATAAATTTCTAGTTCTACCGAGAAATAGATTGTCATCAGCAGTAATAAATATAGTTTGGGTAAAACAATATTTAAATCTTCGAATGAACCTTCATTTATTCGAAGCATATTTGATTATATTCAAAAGACTAGGAATGAACTAGAAATTTATATTGTCAACTTGTCAAGTAATACAAAAACCTAAAATTACAGTAGTATATACATATATACATTTTTTTTTTAATTATTATTAAGAGAAAACAGTCGTCTGGAATACCAGAGAACCTACATCTCTGATGGAGCTTTTTTGAGATGGTTTTTTAGACACAACAACGTGTTAATTGTCTGTCGGTGATCTTAACTATTACTAGTTACACAGGTCACCGACTTAATAATCAGTATTTACCTTTCAATACAGGAAATCAGAGTAAACCTCGATCAAGACGATCGATCGGGAGTTTATTAATATTATTCCCGATCCCAGTTGTAATAATCAAATCAATTTAAAAATTCTTGATTTGAGTGGGATTTGAACCCATGACCGAAGTATTTGTAGCCATGCTTCTTATCCCTTGAGCCATTACGCTGGTGATAGTAAAATTATACATATGTAATAATAAAATAAAATTTTAGTAGTTCTTATATTTTTTCTAATAAATTAAATACTGTTGTTATTATTAATCATCACTCTTGTAAATGTGTTTTTTTATGTTAATTAAATCACATATTACAATTCTAAAAGTTTGTCACAGTTTTGAAACAGTTGTTTATTTCCTTATTTAATTTCAAAAAAGCCTTTTAATTTATAATTAGTAAAAAAATTGTAAATAATAATATTTATATTTGTACAAAGCTTTATTAGATTAAGTGTGTTATTTAAAAAAATATATAATTACTACCTTTCTTTATAAATTATACATTCTACTTTAATTTTACTATGTTTGTATTTTTTTGGTTTTTAGCAAACCTCGTGAAAAATAAACATATTTCACGTTATAAGATAAATGTAATTATTAACACTACTGTGCATTTTTATACTTCATTCTTAATTTGTTGTGCGAATGGTTTCAGAGGTATGAAACACAATGGTGATTCTCATTTATTTTGTTTCACATTTAAATCACTTTATATTATTAACATTTGACTGACTAACAAATGCAAGACTGAAATCTATATTTTGTATTTGAGTACATAATATTTAAGTAGTATAGTAGAAGATGGGAGTTTTGAAAGTAGCTACCTGAGTGACTCAATGCTTGAAATACTCGTGTGCCAAATTTAAAACTACTTCAGTTTGGTTTTATTATCTCCACACCATCAGACAGATTTATGCATTACAATCTCCCTTTCATCTCTGACGAAAATCACTTTCGAATATAATTCTCAATGAATATATTTTAAGTCCGCTCAATATGTGGAGAGTTACAATCAATCTTGGCAATCAAAATGATAGACGATGCGGTGTGCGGTTCCCCCTCGATACAAATGAAATATTCAGTAAATCCAGTGGTAGTTTCTTCAGTTCAATCTTAATTTGTGGTATATGTATCTGTTAAGAATGACACCCCATCCATATCTTGTTAAATCCGAGGGGACAAGATGCACTTCTTTGAGCCTTTATTGCCTACGCTTATTTGACTAAGTGCGTGAAAATTGTACTGTAGGGGAGGTAACCTGGGGACGCTTGTACACTCACATTTTTTTAATAAATAATTTATTAAAAATGTCTCACTTTGAAATATGATGGAAATATACTCTTTGATAGATCACATATTCAGAATATTAAATAATTTAATATGCATATACAAAAATTCATATGATACTAATACAGGTTCTAATTGGAATCAGATTTTTTTTCCTATACATACATACACTTTTTTTAAATAATTGTGATGTAAACATATTCAATGTCGAATTTGTGATTTCCAAAATGGATTTCTAATATACTATAAATTATTTGATTAAGATAGATAATATGTATATACATATTTGACTGATTTATTTTTTTATATTTACGGTATTAACTTAAAAAATCAATAAAATTGTATTAACAACAGAATAAAAATTAAATATGAAAGAGAACAAACATAGTAATAAAGAAAAAAACAACACTGTCCTATTGTAAGCAACATAATAATTAAAAATAACATAATAAAGAAAAAAACATGATTTTAAAAAAATATGTAAGCTCTGCAAGGATAATATTTATAACATTACTTTCTTACATATTTGATTATTTTATTTCAATTTTCTGATATTTACACAAGACTTTACTTACAGTTTGTTATACATGAAATATTATGTTATGCTTTTAGAAAGTTGAATTTGTTCGAATTCTGGTAAGATTATATTATATATTATTATAAATACTTTAACATTGTATTAAAGTGTATTAGAGCGAAATAATTCTGAAAAAATTTAATAAACCTCGATACACCAATCATCTCAGACAGGATATTATTATAAGATTTTTTTGTTAATATCTGAAAATAACACAGCAATATAATAAAAGTGTTTGCCGTACTGTGCTTTAAAATTTTGAGCAATTTAGCCGTAAATACTACAACAGCACAACAGAATGGAAACTATAACAAAACCGCCATAATTTTAACTAACAATAAATAAAATAAAGCTCATCTGCTCTCTGTATGAACAAAGGGGGGACACTGATTAAAATATTTTTTTATATGTGTATGATAATCCAGTGTGCATAGTGATAGATCAAGGTTATTTATTCACGAAGAGAATGTTCAGCGTCATGGGACTAATTCGGTAAAAGCACAAGCAACCATCATTCGATCAAGTCAAACTGTAGTCCTGTTTAATATTGCAAGGCGATGTCCTCTTGTTATTGAATGAATGAAACTTTGTACTTAAATGTAAATGTAGTCAGTGTTGTAGTTTATGTGACTATCTATCAGTGCCTGATTGATATGGGGTTTTGCAGCAAGTGATCCCATGATAAATATCACACTATTACTGCACACACTCCTCTCTACTTTGATCACACATTTTCAAAACATCTAATTATATTGCATATATTTCATACCAAATTAAATTATTTTAAATTCCACAGCAAACTCTACGTCGACAGTATTTTGTTTAACTATGAAACAACGGGGAACTCAACTCATTTTGATTTCATTTAATGAACCTTCGGGAAATCGTTAGTACGATGTTAGTGAACAAAAACTGTAGATAAATGTATTATTCTGAGAAATATAATATTATTGTATTTTTAATAATACTAAGTCATGAAATTGTGATTTATATTACTAATTAATTTCGCAGAGTCTATATTGTTTAATAAATAAACCTATGTATATTCAGCAAGATTTTCTCATGAGGTTGATTATACAATTAATGGATTTATTAGTATTAATTACACCAACAAATGTACATAATGTAAATTACATGTTAGTCAGTGTACAGTAAAAAATTGTAAAACACCATCAATTGTGACTTTTTAGAGTTATTAATGTTTAAGTTATCGGACACTTTAAATTATACATTCTTTTCAATACAATAAATGCTGTTAAAGAGTCTAAATGTATTCTTTATATAAAATAAAACACAGCTGAAAAATAAAACAAAAGCTTTGTGATAATTTGAAAAGACTCGAAAAGAAAATACTACTAAAAAACTTAAGTATTTTACCGGCTTAGATGATGATCTTTTGTTTAAATTGAGTTAAAAATACAGATTCATAACTCATAGGCAAAGCTATAAAAATATTTTTCTAAAAGTGCCAACAATTTTTTTAATTAAATATTATTAACATACAAGATTCAGATTGGGAGAAAGATCCTTTAATTATTTTGCTTTGTAATTGGTTAAAAATATGACACTACACTGATACACAGGAACAATTAGACACTGTGTAGAAATATAAAAAAAATATTATCAGCCTCTTCCCACATCCCATTTATTCCAAAGGTCAACACCCTCGGTTAGTGTAGTTTTTTTATGATATTAGTTGGGGGATGAAGAATATTTTCCACGTATATTATAAAGATGTGCGATCAAATGTAGTGATGGTTCCCCGCGTCTTGGATGATATAATTTTTAAGGGTGCATCATAAATCGAGGTGAACATTTCAATGTAATAGTGGCGCTGTTAGGGTGTACAAATAAGAGGGTATACAATAGTGGGTATACCCCCGACAAAGAGTGATGTGGACACATCGTTTATGTTGCAGCATCAGATCCATCAGGTGTGTGTTCAGGTAAAGACACGACTCCTCATATTATATCCGACCATACAACACCTGTACCAACTGCATACCTACTGTATTTAAGAGAGTACAATGTTTCAATTCATCTGATTTCATAGGTAGTATTTCAAAGTAAAAATGACAATGTTATTTATTTACGGTATTGACAGAAAGAGGGGCTATAAATTTTCTAAAGCGGAAACGGCTTCCATTGTGCATAAAGTACAATTCAACACAATAATACAACACCCTTTTTCCATTCATCGCTACAACGTATTACGTTTTCTGGAAAAATTGATTAAAATCCACATTGTGCTTTGCAAATATATAGCTTCAAGTCTCCTTCTTAAAATAGAAGAAATAGTAAAACGATGGGTTTCTAGCCCAATAGCATATCTACAAGTTGATAGTGTTTATTTTAAATTTTATCTAATATTTTTACTCTTTAAAAAAACACAAAAACTAAGAAGACCGAGATATTTATGAAAAGTATTCCAACCTCTTCCTTAATATAATTGACAGCTATAAAACAAAATGTGTTTTTTGTTGGAATATATCATTAAAAATTGACTGTCTCTTTTGGTGCGATCATTTACATAATAAATATAGTTTATTTGAATCAATTTTTTTACCTTCGATTACTAAAAATACAATTACTAGTGTATCTTTATTGATAAAATCAGTTTGGCTTTTATTAAATTAACATCATTCAGACCATCATTTTTCTAATAATATATTAATAAGCTTCTGATTTACAACTATGAACAACTTGAATACAACTATGGTTACAATTAGTAAATTTCATTAAGAATAAAACTGGATATTTTATTGATCTTTTGTAGATACGTCTTTGGGTTACTAACCAATCGAACTATAAAAATTGTTTCATTTCAAAATAGGTCCAAATTGACATAATATTTATTAATTCTAAATAACGTATCATTTAAGCCATAATTTAAAATTAGTAAAACCTTTCTTTTTATGTTAGAATCTAATTTCAAGAAATATTTAGTATATAAATATTTTCTTCGCAGTGATTTATCAAACATTCTATAATATAATGAATAAATATCATTTATTATAAATTAAATCTGTTTAACAAAAAAATACACAAATTCGAGTCCTACACACCTGGTGTTACACAATTGATATTATGATGTGCTTCGTCTTTTTAGGATTATTTCTATCTAGTGTGTTTTGTATTTTTGATATAAATATATTTTTTTTATATTTTTGTTATTCAGTATACAAAGATGTTTCCTGAAATACCCGAGCTGGGACTCGATCCAATGGGGAAATCATGGCTAAAAACCGAACATGCTGAAAGATCACCCATTGTAAATACCAACATTCAAGTGACCGACACACTCAACCAAAAAGACATAATAAATCTTTCTGCTTTGTATATAAAAAATGCTCCGATATTAATACTTGTATTTTAGTCTCGTAAGCTTTTGAGGTCTTCTGGGATTGTAGTATTCATATAGTAATATTTAAATTATTTATTATTGTGATTTAAACGAGCGTTTATTATGTATTATGAAGTTTATTTATTCAAAGTGTTCGCCTTTGTAAGGACGCTTTCAAAATTAATGAAAGCGTCGCGACGCCCGCCTTCGCTGATATAAATGCAAAACTTGCTGCATTTTTCTTCATCTCGTCAAATTCATAAGGTCGTAAAGTGAACACCGTAGACTTCTTGCGAATAAATCCGAAACAAAGAAATATCATCGAATTAAATTTTTTTTTACTCTATATAAAATAAATCAGCATATTTTTTAATCAATCTTAATCTTGCAATTTTTTTTGATATTTGTTTAATACACTAGACAGATTTTCAGATGGTCTGCCCCTATTCTATGGTGGCTTATTAAATTTTAATCTCGATGCGTCGTATAAAGCAGTTACTTTATATTAACGTACAATCAGCATATAAAGCTTTAAGAATTATTTTAAACTTGTTAAGCTTAATCGTACATTTTAACATCACTTATTGATATATTTTATTTTATTAGATTTTTAAACCTACTCATGCATGCATAATCCGCTTTTAAATGAATAAAAATTTGCATTATTGAAATATTTCCTTTTTATTATTTTCAACACATTTTTTAAGCCTAAAAGTCACCCATGCGTATATTATCCGCTTTTAAAGTCCATCTTTCATATAAAAATACCCGCATTTATTCTAGGTCATTGAAATATTTCATTTTGATTTATATTATCTGTTTCGAAAATTCATTTAAAAATAGTTTCAACTTATTCAATATTATATATAAATAAAAAAAAGTAAAAGCAAAAATTAAGTGATTTCGTTTTTATACATTTTATCATTGTATGTCACCGCGACATTCGTTTTTAAAATTCAAATAATTTATGGTTTTTAATTTTTTTTTCCCAATGTTGTAATTTCACATAAAAATGATATTCTCATGTTTAATTCATAAGATGTTGTATTGTATGAACAATGTAAAATTCAAATTAAATATATTTAACTTATATCCTTCTCATCGGTTTTATTTTATTATATTGTATATATTATGTTTGGAAAATCAATAATTAATCATGCCAATTCATGGTATATATATATATATATATATATATATATATATATATATATATATATATATATATATATATATATATATATATATATATATATATATAAAATTAAGTGTAGGAAGAAATCGTGTATATATTTCCATATAAGGTCGCTCCTAAACAAGCCCTGTAAGAGGCAGAATTGGTGGAAAAGAGATTGTTTTATCATTATATTCGATCTCATATCTTGGATAAAGATCAAAGTATTCTTTGATATAATTGTGGGATAGTTTGTTTAAGATCTCTTCTCATCTATTAAAGTTGTCAGCTGCAACCAGCCGTTCAGCTTTATTGCATCTTCACTAATGGAGAATAAACACACTATAAATTATACCATCACTCTCCTTTTGATCGATGTGCTTTCTTTTCAATCCATCAACGATGTTTGCCACTTCACCATGAAATGCATTCACTTCATATATTATATATTTCATTGATTATTTACTCCATATTCGTGTATTAATTTAGTCTTATATAAAGAAGCACAATCCACGCTGAAATGTATAGTTTACCTTCCTGAAAGCTGCACAAGAAGGTTCACGCTTTAACCCCCTTTTTATTTAATTAAAAAATAACCTCTTATTTATTGAACCTTCCAACCGTTCTTGAAGTGGTTACACAACTTTGTATGACCTGCTTACAGTAGCACAAATTTCAATAAAAAATAATATCTTTATCGCAGTATATTTATCCATTGTACAAAAATAAAATATACAACAGACATAGGTTTGTGTTTAAGGGTGCATTATTTGCATTTTAACATTCCTTGTAAACTCGTATCCACTCTTTTTACACATGAATTTAGGTAAAAGAAGAACAAAATATACAAACACATTTGTATAGAACATATTTAATTTATTTTAATGAAATCAATCTCAATCATTGGTCTGAATTTAAAAATTATGACATTATTTAAAGCCTCATTAAAAAAACTTACAAAAAGCTTACGCTTATTTATTTTTTTATTATTTATTATGTATAATATTTATGTATATTTTAGTAGTTCTACAAGTGGGTTTTTGTATTTTTCCCATAAATTATGTTATGACTTATTAGTTATTTTAAATATCAATTAATTATACTCCGTATTAAAATAAGTAAAAGACTAAGTCTATAAACTTAACATTGTAACAACAAATCATAATGTATCAAAACATTGTACGCAAATTATATTGAATAAAGAAATTGTATAATAAAAAAAAAGCTTACGCTGCAGAGGTGAAAAATGGCTATAAAAATATATATTTTCAATAAATAACTACTTAAAATGATGATACGCTTAATAATTCACTCACTGGCTATATTATTCTTTATTTTACTTTGATTTAAATAAGCGATTAATAATCAAATCTTGCGGTGAATGTTAAAAAATCGCGTTTACCGATTACGAATTATGTATGGAGCAATTCCGTAGTCAAAGAATTTTATGTCTGTATTTTAAATTATGGTCTTTTTATTTTAATAAATAAATAGTGCCAACACTTGGATGATTAATGGATAACTAAAGAAAAAACCAAATATTTACCAATTCGTATACATACAAAAACTCTCAATGTGTTATAAATGCAATTTTTGATATTATATTTAAATTATTTGTTATATGAGCAAGTAAAGAAGACTTGATTACTATCACGAAAGATATGTCTGTTTTTAATTGCGCCAGGAAAGCGGGGAGTTTTTTCAATTAAATATTTTTTCCTATCTTGAACTTTCTAATCTGAAATGGTTTGGTTCTGTTGAAACTTTTTGCAAGATTTCCATCCTTATTCGGTTAGTTCTGCTTTTACAAAGTTCATTGCGTATCTTCCGAGAGCGTCCCGCGAGATTTAGATCCCGGAATTACTATTTTTAATCCACTAAAACTGTAACTATTTCCCCTTTGAAAGGAATACACACCCAGCTTTTTAAAATCAGATTATACCGTGAAAGTGCAGAGAACCTTTGCACACTCTTTGCAATTTTCACTCTCATCATATATTATATTTTCACTCCGGCAAATGGTGTTCAAATATAAAGAAATTTTTCAACAAACAAGACGAGATCAAACAATACAGTCGTTCATACAAACCAATACCAAAGACATTTTCTCAATATTGACAACAAAATCCCAACATATCCACATAATTCCCTTTTACTACATTCTATATTAGAATTGAACAAATTGAATACAAACGAAGCTGAATACGTTTGTATTCTAATATATCAATGGCTAAGAACACAAAAGTAATACAGCCATAAGGTTTGGTATTGATGTGTATTATTTAGTCTAAAAATTAGAGAAAAAACACGAAAAACTTTATTCAAAACAATTGTGCTATCGAACACTGATATATGTTACTTTTGTTCTAATTATGGAATTTAAATAATTGTGAATATTTTAAAATGGGTAGAGTTTCGTAATTTATTAAATAAGTAATTTCACAGTCTGGTTCACCTATTATTGGCCTATTTTATTTATATTTACTAATAATAATCAACAGCTGTCAGTCCATATTAATCTAAAATTAAAACTAATATAGTTATAGCTTAAAAGATACTCAAACTATGTATTCATATATTTAATATTCTCCTTGTATAAACTGAGCTGTGAAATTTTACTTCATGTTACTTAAAATCAGATAATGAATGATTTATATTATTATTTATATAAAATAGTCTAAGATATGTTAGGAATATATAAAGAGTATATGCATTTTTTGGGGGGTTAGAAGATAAAATTTCGACCAATAAAATGATTTTGACTGCTCCTTTTTTTACGAATTAGTGTACCTAATAACCCATAGATTCAAGGAACTTATTTAAAATTTGACAATTTTTTGTATGACTGGAAGCAATTCACAGAAATAAACACGAGCATTGAGTGTGGTTTTTAATCATAATGTTTGAATTTACGATTTAACATTTTTAAATTTCTATCGCGTGTTCGGAATTAACCGGTTAAAAAACCCTCGCGTATATATTTCAACCGGATTACTAATTAATTTCACCTGTCCACTAACTTAATTCATTCGCTATTATAACTTAGTCTGGTATCTTTGCGATCTGCTGTTTTTAATTTGCTCGGTCACGACAACTTATTAAACTTTTAGCACCTTTAAAATCGATTGTAACGTCTTGTTAACGAATCAAACTCACACACGTTTATTCTAAACAATGTATGGTCGAGTTTGAATTTAATACAGTTTGAGGTAATAACTTGATCCAGTCTATTATTTACGTTTCATTTATCAAAGGGTTTATGGTTTATCTCGTATACAATAAGGTAATTAAGCTTACAGATGCTGTTAACCTCGTATCAGATTTCCCTTTTGATATATTCTGCAGATAATTACACAAATTAGTATTCTGAAAAACACCCACGCGAACTTTGCTCTATGGAATATTATTTATTTATAACGTAGTCGTCTTTAGCAAATCTAAATTCAATAAATTATTATTAATAGGCCTATTCATTTGATTAGTCTAAATTTGTTCCTTTTCTCAATTCCTAATAAAATCACCCAAAAATACATTCCAATTCTATATTAGTTCGAACTCCTCAACTCTAACAACTCAACATTACTATTTTAAAAAAACATATTACTGCTTTTAATGATTTTTTTTAAATATATTTAGACTTTAATTTATTCATAAATATCATTAAAATTGTACGCATATTCAAGATATCGATTTTTAAATGTCTTTTCAACGTATATTCACGTATACCGTATAAATAAAATCGCATATTCATAAATTAAATACGTTCATAAAAATACCTCTTAAATTATTTTGCTCAAAACCGGTCAATGTTGAGTTCGTGGTTATTGCACTAAAACCCCTTATTCGGTTTTGGTTTCATTTCTTTATTTTTAATTAAAATCTCTCTATTGTGCTTGAATGTATATTTTTTTAAATTCCTTAGTAATTTTATTTAAAAAAAAAACAAACAACCAGACAGTTTTTAATTTGTGTATCGTGTTAGATACATTGTATTGTTTGTGGGTGTCATCTTTAAAGACTATGTATTAAACTTCTTTATTGGTTGAAAAGTTGAACGTGGCTTTGTGGCTTAGGCACCAATTACCAAGTTGGGCCTCGAACCTAGTAAACTTCTTATTACACTTAAATTGATAGACTTCCACTTTGATATATTTACTGTGACGTGTATTTTGCGTACACACTACGAACAACTTTTTAATTGAACTTTCTTACTACGTGATACTATTGATTTTTTGTGACTTGACTCGAGTGTAATAGTTCATGGGCTAAAGCTACAAATACTGTAGTTATGGGTTAAAATCCCGCTCAAGAAAAAAATATTTTATCGATTATTACGACTGGGAGATCGGGAATAATATTAATAAAATCCCGATCGATCATCTTTATATATATATATATTATCTTACCTATATATTTTTATCAAAATAATTATTTTACTTAATTATATATATTTAATTATATATATATATATATATATATATATATATATATATATATATATATAATTAAATGACCTATTAACACAATAACAGCTTATAGGTATTTTAAGTAAAATAAGTATTTTGATAAAAATATATAGGTAAGATAATATCCATCTATAAATAAGCTTCTATATAGAAATACAACTTCTTTTACAATTACTTAAAATCATCAACAGTAAAACTTTTTGAAAGATTTTTGTGGTAATAATCAATCGATTTAATACCTTTTTTTAATAAAAAATTGTAGGCAATATAATATTTTATCAATTTCCTTCGTAAATTTTAAACTACCCTTCCGGGTTGTTATAATTCCAAGTGTATATTGGGTTATAGTTGTAATATTATGAAGTACCGCGTTTTGTTAACGACCTTGCTTTTCAGCCTCCTATTTAATATTGAACCGTTAAATAATTTTACCGTCTTTTTTAATTTTCCAACATCGTAAATTTAATATTCGCCCTGCCGAAACCGAATTATATTTTATGTATAATATCCGACCGTAAAATCCGGCCGACTTTTCGAATTAGTTTTATGTTAAACTTTTTTTATGATCTCGCCTTACCCCGTTTAAATTAATATTGTGATTTTTTTTCTATTTATCGATCGAGTTTCTGACGAATCCAGACAATGGCTTTTAGGCAAATGAGATGTTCAACGAGTGTTATAATTCATTTTAAGTGAGCGCTCGTGAAAACTAAACACGCTTTCAGTTACGCACTTTATCTAGTGGATATTGAATAAATTTGTCATAAATATTGCCCAACTACGCTCCACCATTGCTTTATTATACCAGTTTTATTTACTCGCACAACCCTCTTTATATTTTAAAACGTCATTTCAGCTTGTTTTGTTATAAACTAGCGCAATTAACATGTTAATTAGCTGCTTGGCTAAAATATTATATCGAAATTTCATCGCAAACAATTCATTGTGTTTCCGAGTAATAATTTTCCGCTATCGGTTTTATTTTATTCATACTAATCATGTAAGATTATTTTCGACCTCGTTTCGTACAAAGCCTACTTTTTTCGGCTTTACAGGCGCACAATAGCTTTCTATATTGAAATTCCAAAATTTAATCAGATTCGTGTGGAATTCAGTTTGTTGAGACGAAGCGTGAAATTTGCATCGAATCTCGATTTGGATTTTTTATTGATAAATATATAGGACGAAAAGGTCGTATTTAGTACAAATATTTAATATTTAATCCGGAATGTCAGGATAACACAAATCAATCAAAAAATAGTTAATATCATCCTGTATTTATTTCTTCGTATTATATATTTCTATGAAATGGGAAAAACCTTTTTCCGTCACAAAAAATCTATTATTTATATTTGTGAACTATTGAAGCGTCTTCGTAGAAAAGTATTTGATGTTGGTAAAAAAAACTCTTCTTTGGCGGCTTTTCTCGTATTATTTCGTATTATTTTTTTCATGTTTATAAAGCGTTTTTACTTTGTTTGTTTCAGGTAAGACGAAAGTAGACGAGACGACTTAAGGTAGACGAAAAAATCCTTTATCACCGTTGATATTCATGTTTATTTTGAAATGATATTTTTTTCAATATATTACATATTAATATTAAATACATGCTTTGTATTAAGTATGTATAGTTTACAAATAATGGCATATTACCATCCATTTCGATAATATCAAAATCAGAATCATAATGCTCAGTAGTTCACAACCTTTTCATGCTTCATACTCCTTGGATTATGAAATAAAAATTGATCGGATAGTATTTTATTATACAATTTCTTTATTAAATATAATTTGATACATTATGATTAGATGACAATATTAAGTTTATATACCGAGTCTTTTACTTATTTTAATACGGAGTACAATCAATTGATAATTAAAATAATTAATAAGTCATACAAAATTTATGGGTAAAAAATCAACAACCCACTTGTAGTACTACTTAAATACATATAATAAAATAAAATTAAAATTAGAATTACATATACTTAATACTACATGAATAAAACAAAAATATTGTGAAACACGAATGTAGTAAAATCATTAAGGAGTGTGGAGACAGACAAAATCAAATGTGTTTGTGAAAAAAGATATGTTAAAGATTTTTTATGAAATGTCATTTCATTTCAGTGGTAATTTAAAGTTTCGCTTATTTGAAACATATTTAATTTTGTATTAGAGACTTAGTGGAGAAGTTAACCATTTTGTTACCATGTATATCGTGACGCCTTCCCTATTGGCGGGGGTCCCTTCTCAAAGTTGGCCATTACAGAGAATATAGTGAGATGGTTTCCCAGGCCACCACACAGCAATGAGTAGCAAGGGTCTGGTTTCGCTGCGCTAGATCACCAGTAACTCACGTGCCGTGAATCAGGCAGAGGTCTTCCTTTTTACTAACAGTAGATACCAAGGGCGGTTTTGTTACCATCGGATCGTAAATTATAATAATTGATAGGGTTTTTATTAATAGTATTCCCGACCTCCCAGTCGCAACATATTCGAACAGATACACACAATGTTAATAAACTATTAGGCTTATTTCACCAATGATACACTTTAGTGGTTAATTTGTTTATTATAAAGTATTGAATATGGTTGGTGACCGGTTGTTGTCCCGGATGTGCCGTTATGGTGAATTATACTTGGTAGGCAAGCAATATGGTAACTGTGCGTGCCACGAATTAATTATCACACACACTCACATACACCCTTGGGATATTATGATGATGATTATTGTTATTACTATCACTATCGTCATGTACTGCACGAAGCCTACTTGCAACCCTCGCATTAACTTTCGCACCCTTAACTTTTTGACCATCGCTTCTCGGCGAGCATCTCCTCGTATAAGTCGAAAAATATTCCAATCGTATTCATTCAATATTCAAAATCCAGACATTATAATTAATTAAATTGTAGATACACAATTATATACTTTCAGTCGCCTATTTTCAAAACTCATCATGTGCCCATTATGTTATTCCAAGAGAACACATTTATAATAAAGATACATATTATAAAACTAAAAAACGCAATATATTTATAATGAAACCAGTTTTAATATAATTTAATAACTACAGTTTTGAAAATAAGTTACTCAATTCATATCTAAAAATTGGTGAAAATGACAACTAGAAGTAGTATTTTTTAAAAGAATTAAATTTAACATAAATTAAAGGCGCAAGAAATTTTCACCCCCTAACTTCTTACGTAAATTAAAAATAATAAACGATACATCGTATAATTCACATTTTTCTTACGTAGTCTTTAATTACGATCATCTTTTATTAATGTTAGAATTATATTATAAATATTATTAAATTAATAAGGTTTTGTAATTTCCAAAGTATTTTTATTACAGAGTCTGTACTTTGGACTACTAACTTGTAGTCATCTTCAAGATAACTACAAGTTAGTGACTCTGAAGATGTAATCAAATTACTTTGAAAATTCCAAATAACATATTTCTTTAAATTGTTGAATTCCACCAAGAAGTAAACACTATCAAGAATATAAAAAAAATGTTTATTTTTACGATTTATATTATTTTACACAGTTTTTAATTATTTCTTAAATACAATCCATTGAGAAAATCACGACTTATAAAAATGAAAAATATCAACACCGTAATAAGTGTTTATAAGCCATTTTTTAAAAACCAATTACAAAAATACTATAATCTGCTTAAAAAGTCCTCTAAAGTCCCATAGCTGATTTTAACTATTAAAAATAATTGTGTATGAACTAATATTCATAACATTGTCACTGTCTTGATGTATTCATATACTTCATTAAGGTTTTAATAAGGCCAGATACTTGATGGACGTCGTATTCAGCTTGTACTAAAGTAGAAGAGTATTGTTGTAGAACATCATAAAGATGCCAACCAGTTGCAAGGCTTTGTTAATTAAGGCAAAGTGTGAAAGTTCATCCCCTAATACATACGACTGTGCCAAACTATTCTACCACCACCCTCGGCCACATACAAATACTTAATTTCACGTACAAAACTTATTTAATTTCCACGAAAGATCGATTATTTATGAAACGTTCCAATATTTGTATAGTTGTTAAGGAGGCTTTCTGCAGAATGAAGGCAAGTGGTGAAAGTTGTGAGTCTGGAGCACACTGCCTCATAAAGGCCCATTCAAACTCGACCAACTGGAACTTCAACTTGGAGGAGAAGACTTACCACCACAACCCTTCATTGCACTTCAAACTAATTTATTATTTTAAATTAACTTATCTCCCTTTGAATAATCAATAAATTTAAAATGTGTTATATATTTACTCTACCAGTAATTGTACTGCATACTTGTATCTGCTTCTCGTACATCTTCATCTACTTTTGCTCATGAAAGTAAACCAGTGTCTATGTTTTTCTCTTTAAATAAAGTCGGCTTTTCGTTTGATCGCATCACGAGTCACGTTTAATATACAGTGCGGCTAAAATCTTAGGTTGCTTTTATCGCTAAATTCTTCTTGTAAAAGTTTCCAGATATAAAAAAATTATGATGTTTTATTTTATACATTTATATATTCTACTTAACTTCTATTTAGACGCGTTATATAGAGGAGATTTGATCAATAAAAAAAGGTTAAAAGGTCCTAATAATTCTGTAGGGATATTGAGCCAGTCTTACTCTGATTTCCTGGATTGTAGTATGAATGCCGAGGCGATTGATATGTCGAGCAGAGCAGCCCTGTCATTTTTATAGTTAAATAGATCACTGACAAGTAAATTAACACAATGCGTCTAAGTACTTACTTTGTTATATCTTTATAAAAAAAAACCTTCGTACGTATGATAATAAAATAAATAAATTGAAACGCTTTGAATATTCCTAAACGTAGGCAAATCCCTCCCATAATTATGGATACCTTATAATCCACGTATTCAATTAGTATTTCTCGTTGTTTGGTAATACTCTCATTACAGTGTGACGATGCTAATATCCGTTTATTTTCAGCAATGAAGGCTTCTCCTGTCTTCTTCAAAGCCCACTCTACAATTTAATCTTCTTTTCAGCGTGCACCGATCCCGGAGCTTTCCGCAAAGCTCTCATTGTCTTCAACCTCGCTCTCCAGCTTCAACATTGTTCCCATTTAATGTTTAACTGTATTACAATTCAAATAATACACATTTATTATAACGCAGTGCAACCGGGAGGTACTCTAGTGCAAGCAAAGTTTTGCATGGACCACTTAGTCCGCTAATATGCGAATAGTTGTAAAACAGACCACCCCTCAGAATAGATTTGAGGAGGGGTTGAAATTTATGATACCCTCTCACAAAACCCTCTCAACCAGCCCTCCAATGAATCATTTATTCTTAATTTACACTCCAATACTACTCATTTCCATTACGAACTCTCATAACTCATCGTATACGTGCTCTATTACCGACTGAATTTATTTCAAAAATTCCATCGAGCATTATTAGTTTTGCAGAATGCATATTGTACACATATTCCAAAATGCTGAGAGAACTTCCTTATTATTGGTGAATCCTGGTTCCCGACGTCTCGGCGCCAGATCTCTACAGGCTCCATATAGCCTTTTTACTCTTACACGTATTCTTGTACAATCTCTAATCATGCTACTCAACTATTATATATTCACATATAAATTACTATATTGTACTCCTACACAATTTTAATTAGTAAAACCACAAAAACCTACAGCTACAGGTTATTATAAGATCAGAGACATTTTAATTTAATTAATAAGTAAGGTAACCTATGCTGGATTTGACGTAAGGCGAGGCACATACACGAGTGCTTGTTGTTGCTTCTCGTATCTCCGCCAATAGGAGAATTGTAAACAAACACAAGCTCCAACCAGCTTGAAGCGCTCGTTCTCTCATTGGCGGAGACTATTATTTGAGCTTATTGTCATAAAGCTGGGTAACCAACATAACAAGCATAACAATTGTACATAAGAATTTGTTAAAAAAAATTAAATTATATGAAGAAGATGAGAGTCAGTACTTTCGGTGGTTTAAAAAACGGTATATTACTGAAAAATGATTGAGGGAAGAGAAATAATAGGTCCCCAAACTTAACTCCTGTCTAAATTATCCTTCCTTCCTAAATCTAAATTATTCCCACCTTCAGTTTTTTAGTTTAGGAGCTTGTTTAGGAGCAACCTAATATAGTTACAAAATATATTATAAATGATTCCTTCCTTTAACTTTTGTTTATGTTTATTTAATTTTATATACATTTTATTTTTGTTTGAATCCTTTTTTGTCCTGTCTGTAAAAAATATAAACGTTTTTATGCAAATAAATAAAGAAAATTATTGATATCCATATATTAACAATAATCAAAAAGCACCCATGTCTGTGTCGCGCCTAATACCATCATTGATCATCAATAAAAAAATTTTGAATGTAGTAATATTTTTGTGGAAGGGCCAAAAATATGAATGCGAATTTGTTTATTATATTTATAGAGCAAATCTTAAACAATGTTCAAATGTTTTATAATCAGTTATTGAGTGCAACTATTGTTGCGTCCTTTGTTTAATGCACAAAAAAATCAAATATTTTTGTCGAAGACCATACACGTGTAGAGAGTCTAGTTAGTTTTGTATGTCAGAAGAATCAATCAATTTAGTTGTCATCGAAGATGTCTCCCATATCTTCTTCCAATCTTTCGTGTCAACTTCTTATAAAATAATATTTTTCGTAATGTTACCGCTGCATTTACCACAATATTATGCCACAATTTAATATTGTAATCCGATATTGTATCTAGTAATAGTAACATCTGATTTGCTGACCGAGCACGTTTCAAGAGAAGTAGTACTGGCCCTTCGAGACTTTTATCCCATATTCAATATTGCCCTTTACCTACTATCTACATGCTTTATTAAAAATATGCCGAACCAAATATATGAATCTTGTGATACATCTCTGCGTGCTTATCCGTCGATATATTATTCACAATCGCTTTTCAGGTACGGATCTTACAATAAGAAGGCTTTAAAGATCATCGTTAAGATATCCGCATAGGGATTATTGATATGAGCTTTTATGTTACGATTTTTTTCTAAAGTGCCTATTCAACCTTTATCCCTAACAGCTTTTCTTTATGATAAATATCAAATCCAACACACAATTCATAATTAATCGTATTTGTGAAGGAGTGACACAACTATGGTGATTTTGAAAATAAGATTATGATAAGATTTTCATTTCAAATCAAGTTCACATAAGTTCAAAGACAAAATTTCTAAATTTTGAATATTTTATGTCAGAATTGTTTTTTAATATATATAATTCCATCAAGAATATAATTTACATACAATATGTTGATACATTATGATTACATAATTAATGGCAAAAAATACAAAAACCCACTTGTAGAACTACTTGAATATATATAATAATAAAAAAATAAAATTTTGAAATATAAAAACAAATACTTAATACTATATGAATAAAAATATTGTGAAACACAAATATATTTAAATCATTAAGGACTGTGGGGATTTGTTATGAATTGTCCCTTAACCATTTCAGTGGTAATTTAAAGTTTCGTTTATTTGAAACATTTTTGATTTATACGTTTATTTATTTATTTATAAATACATATATTATTATATCATACTGCAGTACCACTAGAGCATTTCGGGGGATCCCAAGTCGCAGTGATGATAATGCAGCACTCATCAGTGGGAACATGAAACAGAAAAAAATAAAAATTATAATAATAAAAGTAGAAGAAAAACATGCATACATATAAGATGGTAGAATGTAAAAGATATTAATGAAATTTAAATAAAAACATAAGATAGTAAATGGACGGAGGTATATAATATTGTCGATAGATTTTGTGATTGAAGTGTAATCTAGATATTTCAGTTTCATTTCAGTAGTTTATCCAACGATGATTCCTGGCTGCATTCGCCTGAAAGATTGCTACGCTAGAGGGGTTTTCAGCGAAACCAAAACGTATACTTAAACCGTTCGATAATATTATTTTAATAATAAAAATAATACCATTGTGGGGTTTCCGCATATATGTGATTTGTAGAATATATTTTTATTTATTTATTTTAAATATTTGTAGTATCTTGGTGTTATACAGTAAGTGCAAGATTCACTTGAAGTTGGGTTTAAAGTTGCAATATAGAGACTAGCTCAACTTGATCCTCCGTCTTAAGCCAATCTTCTTAAACTTTATGTCAGCAAACGTAACCTACATGGCCGTATATTTAAAGCTATTTATTAATTTAATATTGCTTCGAGAGGCTTATATCGTTTTGTTGGGAGAGGGTGGTGAAATTTCCGGTAGCATCCCTTAATCTGAGGGTTGTTCCTGAAAAAAGAGTGACAGGAAGTAGGCAGGAGAAACAGGACATCAGGTGCACTGCCTTCGGGACCATTAAAGGGGAACGTTTGTCAAGGCGCACTACATACACCCTCTCAACAACAGGGTTTCTCAATATTATCTATAACAAAATAATCAATTATAATTCTCCATTAATTGATGGGTTGTCAACACAAAAACGTATCTATAAATTGACAGTTTTTTTCTATAAAAACATCAAATTCTCTATGTTTCGCGATTGTAACGAAACGGAACAAGTCAGTTTTTTTAGAAACGTACATAGATTTTAATAAAATTGACATCCTTAGGGTAAAACACACGAAAAAGGAAGAATATTTTCAGAATAATAGGGTGTCTAGTAGAAAACTAAGTTTTACATTAATATTATTGATAACTAGCCTAGCAATGTTTAAATTGTTAATAAACATCAATTGTTTTTTTAGTGAATGTCGTAATAGGTGTAAATATATTTTTTTTATTAATTTAAATAAGATTCTTTTTCACCTCTCCTTATCCGTTTATTTAAAAAAGTCAAAAACTGAAAGTCTTATAAAAGAATACTCATGGTTCTTACTGAAAAATCATTGTTACGTTTTTTTATAATATTTATTATTAAATTACAATACGTTAGATAATTTTTATGTATGATTAAATTTGAATTGAGAATATTTGTAAGACAAAAATTATTGACATTCTCGTTTTTTGTTTTGTAGTGATACGTGAATTGTGTTTGTCTAATTATTTAAATCACTTAAATGATCTGTGAAATCAGGAATTATAAAATCGTAAAAATGTGGTTCGATCATCTTTATAAAATATCCTCATTCGTGGTTAATAAAGGTATGTGGAAATATTACGGGTTTACGGGAGAAAAATCGACGGGTTTATTACATGTTAGGTATAAAGGATGGTATTATCTCTACAAATATATTATTAAAAAACTCCTAATTTTACTATCGTTGATAATTCGACAACCCTTGTTTGTAAATCCTGCAGTAGTAAAAACATTTTCATTTGGATGGCACATTGTTGTGTTTGGACAACATTCATGACCGAATACATTTCAACCCTCTTTTACAGCATTACCTTTCTTTTTACTGCTTTTTAGTTGCACGCCTAATGCATACTTGGACACATTCACAATTTACGATTATTACACGTCATATGAATTTATATCTCACAAGATTCTAGTATTATAACCTCTTAAACAACCATTTAATTGCCTATTACATTTATGATTTTTAAATATTTAGATCACATTAATCCTATTATATATATAGAGAGATATATATATATATATATATATATATATATATATATATATATATATATATATATATATATATATATATATATATATATATATATATATATATATATATATATATATATATATATATATATATTGTATTTGTAATTGTATTTTTGGTAAGAATCTAATTGGAACAAATTAAAATGAAAAAGTAAATCAAGTATATTATTACTACCGAGAGATTTGGAATAATATTAATAAAATACAGATCGATCATCTCGATCCAGATTTACTCTGATTTCCTATATTTTAAGGTAAATACTGATTATTAAGTCGGTGACCTGTGTAACTAGTAATAGTTAAGATCACCGACAGACAATTAATTAACACGTTGTTTTGACTAAAAAAACAAGATTGAATGAATTTTTTAGAATAAAATCAACTATCCTAACTAAAATATGGCTATTTAACCCTCAAATGATTTATATTATTATTGTAAATTAGAGAAATAAATAAGATAAACATCCTACCAAATAATACAGGTATATTATTACCATATAAATATTTAAAAAAATAAGCTGTAATTAAAACATACATAATTAAAAACATACATAATTCTTTGCAGTCATTATTTTATAACATTAAAACAAAGGACAGGTAAAATAATATATAATAAAATAACTACCAGCGTAATAGCTCAGGGGATAAGACGCGTGGCTACTAATACTGTGGTCATGGGTTCGAATCCCACTCAAGTAAAAAAAAAATTTTTTTGATCGGTTATTATGTTTGAGAGATCTGTAATACTATTTATAAAATCCCGATCGATCGTCTTGATCCAGGTTTTCTCTGATTTCCTGTATTGTAAGGTAAATACTGATTATTAATTCGGTGACCTGCGTAACTAGTAATAGTTAAGATCACCGACAGACACGTTGTTGTGTCTTAAAATAACCTCTCAAAAAAGTGATTTATCGATGACAGACTTTCTCGATAAGTCCACACGTCCTTAGTTTATTTGTCGCAGTAGAGTTGATTGTCGGGTCTGTTTTATAGGATATATCCCATCCCCCTTGTCTAATTTATATGGTCCGTAAAAATGGCTGTGCAGGAAGATATAGGAAGTGGATTGTGAGGATAGAAGATATTGTAGGTGCACTTGGTGTAATGTGGCACCCCAATTGGAACGATTGTCTCGTAACACTTTATGACTTCACAGCTTTTATACTTCGTATATAGATTTAATACCGTCCACGTCGTAATATAAATACAGTGTATCTGGATATAGTAGTAGGTCCCACAGGTTACAGGTTTATTATTTCCAATTTCCATATAGATTCACCTGTGCATCTGGTCCAATTTATCATGGAAAGCTTTGGTGACAGTGAAAATGTGTTTCCCGAAATACAATTATAGTGTGTACAGGTCTCGTACGTCGATTAATTGAGAGTAGCTCGACCAATAACTATGTTAATTCGTCCACCTACTACTATATGTATCACAAATTCATATCAATAAAATTCAAATTCTCTAAAACAAGTGTCTTAAGATGGCCTTAGATCTTGAACCTGGCACATTTCTTAAAGAAGTCCACGAGGACATTAAGTTAAAAATTATCAAAGCAAATATCGCAGATTTGAGTATAAAACATTACACTAAACATGACTAACTATCCCAATCATAAGACATGTAAATAAAACCAAATATGCCTCGAGGAAACGTAAGTTCATTTTACCAATGAACTTCCAAAACTGATATTATTTTTAAAAATAAAATAAAATTTCTAATAATCCACTCAACTTAAATTTGGTTTTACCCAAACAAATTGTTATTTAAGCATTATATTTTGTAACTGTTTTGTTAATATTGCTTTTATCGTTGTTATTATTTTTTAATCTTCAAATTTTTAAATGGGTTTTTATTTTTTCCCATTCTTTCTTTAATTAAATACTATTATTCATGTCAAATTTAAATAAAACATTTTCATGTTAGTTATAGGTAAAAATTTATATACTCTGTACACCTAAGTCTATTTCCAAAGATGTATTGTTCTATCAATCAATGTAAAAACTTATGCATAATAAAGAAATTGTATTATATAGTATATGTATAATAAATTTTGACGATTTAAATTATATTCTGTTGCGTGAGTGACTTTCAAATTACTTTTAGCTCGGTCCCACCTTGTTTGCTATTATTAATCACACTTTCGATAGCCAGTCACCCTGATGGATTACCTACCTCCCTTATGATTCTGTTTGTTTTTTAATAAATCAAACCTAATCCACTTTACCTGTACCTACTGAAGCGTTTACTCAGTACACTACCGAGGGGTGATTTTTTTACAATATCATTAATATTGTAAGTTTTTACAATGATTGATAGAACAATACATCTTTGAAAATAGTCTTTAGTGTACAGAGTATATAAATCTTTTTACCTATAACTAATATGAGAATGTTTTAAATAAATTTGACATGAATATTAGTATTAAATTATAGAAAGAATGGGAAAAAATTAAAACCCATTTACGAATTTGAAGATTAATAAATAGTATCAACAATAAAATCAACATTAAAAACTAATAACAATTTATTTGGGTAAAACCAAATTTGAGTTGAGTGGATTTTTATAAATTTACATTTTATTTTTAAAAATAATATCAGTTTTGGAAGTCCATTGGTAAAATGAACTTACGTTTCCTCGAGACATATTTGGTTTTATTCACATGTCTTATGATTGGGTTAGTCGGGAAGTTAGTCATTTTAGTGTCATGTTTTTTACTCAAATCTGCGATATTTGGTTTGATCATTTTTAACTTAATGTCCTCGTGGACTTCTTTAAGAAATGTGCCAGGTTCAAGATCTAAGGCCATCTTAAGACACTTGTTTTGAACAATTTGAATATTATTGATATGGATTTGTGCCACAGTAGACCAAGCTGGGCATCCATACAAGAGAATCTATCTGATAAATATCATTAATAATGTTTTTGGATTTGCTTTAGAAACTGTGTTTTGGTCGAAAATGCCCACCCTCAGTAATATCCTGTCTGTAATGATTATTGCCTATACGATTCGTGTATTTCATCAAAAACATACACGTCATGTTTTCTCTTCAACACTATCAAAAACACTCGCAAACGATGAAATAGCTCGTGTCTATTTTAACAGGGGATCAAAGGACTGAATACGTTTTTTATATGCGCAACCTTTGGAGAGAGAAAAATATATACAATATAAATATTTATGTCGGCTTTGAAAAGAGAACCTAATGAAATATTGCCAGAGATAAAGCTCCGCCTTCACAAGATTATACTTAATCTCGTTTGCAGCAAGTTCCTCTTTTATATTCACTAATTTCAAACGTGTAAAATATCTTCCCCGTCGACCTTTCGCCCATATAAATATTTTATAAATTTACGACCTTGTACATTGTACGTCCTTCGATTTGTTAGATTTTTTTAATGTATTCCGTATATACAAAGAATGTGTTTAAATTGAATTTATCTCTAAATAAATATTACATTGAGGCTGTAAAGTATGTAAAGTGGTACACCACATAAGGATGAATGACCATGACAGCTGCTTTATATTGCTTTGTACAGACGAAACACATTTCCTACAAAATGCTCTTTATCCAACCACATTGTACTATATTAAACATTTCAAACACTAATATCCCTGTATTTTTATTTTCATATAATATGCTATATTTTATCATAATGTCCAGTGTAATAGTTGTTGTTGGTTAGTACTACGGCGTAGACGGAAGTCGTAGAGGGTGCAGCAGCTACGCCTAATAACGACCTACCACCAAATATCATACCTTATCGGTGATTCTGAATTATTGAAATAGCCTCTGTCTGTGAACACATACCACGTCGTTATTTTAAATGCAGTTTAACGACCGTTAAATATAAATAAAAAAACTATAATTTTTTGAAAATATTCTAGTAGTTAATGCTTTTGTTATTTAATGGGACTTTTAATTCAATTGTTGCCATTAAATTGAAGTTTTACCCTATGAACGTAACCAGCTGTAACAATGGGAAAACCATAACGCAGTTTCCAACAAAAGGTTCGACTTGTTCATTCATAAATGGGGTTCTTCCCCTTTATACAGTACTTTCAGTGTGTATTCTTTACTATCTTACTAAGCACTTTTCACGATTCATTTGAGAATATATCAAACTGTGTTGTTTGAATTATTGTTTATACTTGATTATTGTTTGTCTTTCAGCACGTAAATAGTTGAATATAAGTTAAATCCATGTCCGGAAGACACCCTGTCTAATGAGGGATGATGCCAACAGCCATTAAGAAACCACCGTTTTTCATCACAACCACCATTCCACTTTATTCTTCTTTCCTTTCTCTCTCTCTCTTCTTCCATTAGCCATCTATCTGCTTTTGTCAACTTTATTCAAACAGACAAGTTCAACAATCTCGTATATTTTTTATTAAATATACTACATTCTAGGTCAACTATATATAAATAAAATAGTATGGCCATAAGAGTTATTTCAACTGACGTTAAAGTATTGCTTTTTAAAATATTGTGTTATAATTTTTGTATTAAGTACAAATATGTCGAAGGATAAATAATACAAAAACCAATTGTGTATATATGCAGTTTGTAACCTAAGTTGTATTTATTTCGGGAGCTTTTTATAAATATATCATGTGTTTATTTATAAAGATATCATAGTTTTATTAAATTAAATATTCATAATAAATGTGTACGTTTTCAATAGTTCAATTATACCTTTTTAATTTTGACCTTTTACAGAAAAAATTGGATTAGTAATATATAAAAAAATGTAAACAATGTAATATAAATAGATAAGGTTACTTTTACAGATAATGTAAAAAAATCCATATTTTATATTATTTTGTATAAAAGCTCCTGCAATTTTTACAACGTTTTATTATAATTTAGTTTCTGATAATTAAGTAGGCGATTTAGTTAATTACAATATACAGGAAAAATACGTTGAACTAACTTTATCAAATAAATTATTTATGGTAATGTTGATTAAAGGAGTGTTATTTATTTATTTTTTATATAAATACATATGATATTATTATGGCATTACCGTCATGTACCACTAGAGCTTTACGGGAGATCCCAATTAGACAGAATTTTTTTATACATATAAATAAAATAAGAGAAGAAGAAATCATATAAAATATGGTACAATGTGAATGATAAAAATATATTATTGTAATTTAAATAAAAAAATGTGCAAGGTCAATGTATTTCAACCGTTGATTATTAAATTAACCAAACCTATATGCTTGTACAAAAATATTCAATAATTTATAATGTTAATAAAATTAAAACACTTGAAATTTCCATCCACTTTTCTGACATTTCAAGGATATTCATACATATATAAACAAAGATATTTTTAAAATTTATCTTCTTAAAATCCGATGTAAAAATTCTCGTAATACAGGATCTGACTAATTATGAATAGGGTAGTGTCTGATCTTATTCTTGATGAATAGACATAATAGAAGATGTGGATTAGAAGCAATGGGCACCCCTTTTATGCAGCTGCACACGGAAGGGTAATTCAAAGGGGGTTGCTTTAGGCTTCTTCTTTACTAAACACTCAACCATTGTCGTTGTGGCCGTCTTTCATATTTTTATCGCCAAGTGATTTCGGTTTGCCCATTTCATTATCTTTTATTGTACACCCTCCAAACCATTAGGAACCACACTCTCTGTTTACGTCCCACGATAACTTCAATAGTGCCAGATTTATATTTATAATAAGAATTCGCCCGTAATTGAATGTTGATACAAGATGATTTGTATATATTATGGTTATCCTCGGTACATACCTTAAACATCGTAATATTTAACGAGCAAACAAAGTCTTCTTATCATTGTCTTCCAGCCGGTTGGTTTCCTCGCATCATCCAACAACGTACTTATATATTGTATTTTTTTGTGTGAGCCGTAGTTTCAGAGAATTCAAGAACATTCTTTATCATACAAATTGGTTTTGGTTGCTTGCTGTAAAGTGACAAAAAAAAGTGACACTTTTTTCAAACATAAATGATATAATGGTCTTAATATAGTTTAAGGGAAGCTTTAACATACTATGAATATATCATAAACACCTTTATTAAGATTCAATCTGTTAAATTTTTATAACATTTCGACTGGACATGGCTCCGATAGTCTAATATCCACATTTTTTGACGTAAACAAAGTGCTTCGTTACAGTTTATTTTATTATATAAAGTACACCTTATACCCATACCATCAGCAGGCAATACAACTGAATATATAAATATCAAGATGGTGGATAAAGCAGATGAGTTTGACTAAGGCAACACTTTAATTAAGATGATTAACAGTGTTTCAACAACAGTAATGAAGAGCAATGTATACCTCTATGACGAATTCACATTTAGCGCGTTTAAACAATTAGTGTTGTCTTTGTCCGACTCATCTGCTGTGTCCGCCATCTTGATATGTATACATGCAGTTGTATGGCCTGCTAATATATTGGCGGTATCGCTTATACACATACGTATTTTCTGTAAAAACAAAATAGTCTATCAAGTCTTATTTATGAATTTTGAACCCGTCTATATGTAACTTTTAATTTTAACTTGGTATGGATTATATTTTTGGAAGTGTCTTGCAAATGGGCTTTGAGAATATTTCTTTGGGTGAATAGCACTAATGATCTCCGGCCTAATTCCATCAGTCATCAGACCACCGCCCCCTTGAATCCACCCCCTTTTTGCCTGGTTATTAGGATAATTTTTCAGATATCTTCGAATCGATTCCACCGCTGATTTGTTTTTAATGAGACTTCTTTTTGTGCCTTTGTTCCATGTCGCTTCTGTCCTGTTTTTATTATTATTTATCCAACGTTTGAAAATTTATTATCCGGTCGAACTTTTCTGACAATGAAGCTTTTAAATTTGAGTCTTACTGAATGATAAATGGTATTTTATTCAACTTTGCGAATAGTGTAATATTTTATCATATCAAACCGTTTTATTTAGCTTTCAATACTGTATAATATATATTCTGGCAGATCAGTGATTATAATATAATCTGTTATTGGAATTCAATTGTGAAGGAACCATTGGTTTTTACGATTTCCAATACTACTTGCCGCAAACAACGACGTCTTCAAATACAATACAACTGGCTCTTCTAACGATATCTTCACTTATCTAATTCAATTATATTGCCAATTTCATTCAAAAATATATTCAACGTCTGTAATAAAAATATGAATGTATTGTAGTAGTCGTTCTTGGTTTATTTAAAGTGGCCAGTTGCAGCCTTTTTTCATTGCCATAATATGAAACTTTAACCTACCTTTCATTCTAGTTAATTGCAGACTACTCTCAGGGACTTTAATTATAAATATTTACAAAAAAAAAACAATTATGAGGGTTTTCTGATTGAATTAATGAATATAATCATTTAATGTTTTTAAAAATTATAGCCTTAAGGCTTATTTATCTAATTTCATGTTTTATTATTTAATAAAAAGCTTAATTTGAACCAATTAAAATAAATAAAAAAACTATTTTATGATTACTACTTACACTTTTCCTAAAATATAATTGAATCGCTATAGTAAGACTTAATTCGAAATGAATTTACGCTTAAAATGCAAAAAGTGTTTTTTCAATATTTTTTCAATAAAAATTCTGATAAACCAAATTGCTTTATTATTAATATATTATATTTTTATGTTATGTAACCAGTGGTCGAATCTTACGATGAATGTTAAAAAAGCACCGATTACAAATTATGTATTCAAATAACTTTAAGTCTGCAGTTTTTATTAACCAGAGATCGAGAATATTTATTTATTATTTGGAAAAAAATAAAAGCTTCCTTAATATTGACTATATAATTTCTACACGATTTCCAATATTATTTACTGATTTATTGTCAACTTAAATATAAAATCAAAATAAATACATGACAAATTTGTATAACAAAATTACCTCACGATGAACTGCTTAACTATCCGTTAGTATTATAAATATTTATATAAGGAAATTTAAATATTATTTTTCATCTTCTCTGCAGATTTCTCAGCCCTTCAATGCATCATTATATGCTTTTTTATGCAGACTATTGCAATTTCCATATCTGACGATGGCTTCACGTATTGCTCCCTTGTGTCGCTTTGACTACTTTATATTGCTTCTGCATTTTTACATGCTCGCCAAACTGCTAGTAGTTTTTCATTTGATTTGAAAATATATATATTGGCATACTATCTCACAGAGGGTTGAGTTTTCAGCAATATGCTGGAATTGTAGGTGTCCTGGAAAAACTATTAGTGAATAATATAGGCTCAGAATCGGGCTGATTCTCTCACATAATCCTGTGGTAATTTGAGTGGGAAACCTTGATGGTACCGTAAAAGTAATTGGAACCTCTATACAATTAATTCCCTTCTTCTCTTCATTATCATAATAATACTTAATTGAATGCGAACACCGTTATCCCTTAATACTATCACCCACGCCTACATTTCTAATAATCGTCTCTTTACTTTTGTAACGTACATAGAGTATCTCTCAAACTAATACCTCATTTAATTATTGTCCTAATCGACTAGATCAACTCGATCCATCCTTTGAATAGATATCAATGACTTGGCAATGAATTTCCGCAATTGGGTGATCTCTTTTCCACCAATTCTGCCACATGCATGTGTAGGAGCGACCTTATATGGTTCTATATAAATGATAGGGCTTCCTACGCCTTACTTTATTTTACATATTTTTTTATAAATAATATTTTTTATATACTTTAATATTTATTATTATTATATTTTTGTACTGTCTGTAAAAAAGCTCTTTTATGAGCGTTTATATGCAAATATTAATAGATTATAAACAGAAAAATTTATCTGCAAAAAAATATAAGTGCGAATTTATTGGAATATATTTTTAAATATTAACTATCGATATGACATTATTTCTAATATATTTATGTTATGGATTATCGATTATAGTGAGTAAAATTCTATTAATTTTTTGTATTGTGGGAGTTCAATTTAACTATAAGTTTGAACTAATCAGTCAAGTTTTACTGACATGAAGGACTGGATTGACTACATAATCGTTTAGTTTTAACTGATTAGTTAAATGTGACAGTTTAACTGAATGTTTGTAGTCACCCGTAATTACTAATCACTAAGATAATTAGATTAATTAGTGGTTGTTATCTAAATTAATCTTAAATCATCAGAGATCAAAAATAATAAATATTATTAGTGAAAATATTACAGATATCTTTGATCTTTCAAGTACTTATTATCTGATAAATTATTTTTGAGATCATCTCATGATTGAATGTTTTACCTGAAACCCTTTTGTATTTAGAAGTATTCACTCCTCCATTTCCAATCTAATCCCCTTTCAGGCGAATACAACTTATTATTACTCTGTATTCCATTGTGAACAAAAGTGGCCGATTAGTTTTCCCTTATTTGCCGAATGAATTGCTGTAATCAACGACCAACCCAATGGTTATTTGAATGTATTTCTTCATGTCTGACACATGCTTCTAAATATTTCCTATTTCGTCCATTCATGACATAAAAACATATATTAATCATAAACGGTTTTATTATTAGATATATTAAACCATAAGCAAGGCACATTGGAGGTATTTTAATATAAGCTTGTGGGGTAGCGTTTATTACAAATAAAATGTTTTATTTTTTATTGAATACAATTTTATTATCATACTAAATGGTAATGAAATTTCACTACACATATTAATTATATATAATGTTTACCATAGAATACGTGATCGTGCAGACAAATGGTTTTATTAATATTTGACCAACGGCCGTGCCGTAATTCTGTCTCTTTTAATTAACGACGCCTCATGTCGCTGTTATCTTTACACAACAAACCTGAAAAAAGTCTCGTAAAATACATCATTCGGTACAGGCTCTTTTTTTAGCGAGTTTATCAGTGGGGTGCCAAAAGTGAAAGTTTTTCTCTCTTATAAAATATATACAGGGAGGGTGTGTTTTTATGGGCATATTTAACCTGGAATCAATCACGACCCCCGCTGAACAAGTATTACTAGGAGCTTTGTTTATAGCTACTGGAAATCAGGTCACAACACAAAAGGGGAACACTTCATATCAAGAAGCCTTTTCATGTCTACATACAATATCTGGTACTCTTCGTGCTGAAAAATTGTGGCAAAAATCACAAGGATTTTTTTTACGGTTGACTTCCAATCATTGAGAATACACGTGCTAAAAGGAGGGACGGGTTCCCAAAAATATAACACTTACTTAAACCTATGGCCATTATTATTTCGGATTAATTCAAATTACAGCAGTTTAGTACCATTAGCGGAAATAAATTCCACCGCCACTTGCAGGTGACCAAAATCAGTATATTATTTAGAATTATAAAGATATTTATTTATTTTTATTTTATTAATATGAATAATTATTGAATTATGGAATTCCACCCAGACGTCAATACTATCAAAAATATAAATCAAGGGTTAATAATATGTTTTCGTTATATTTTTGCGCTCACTTACCTCCCCTTAAAATATTATTACTCATTTAAAGTCAACCCAGTAGATTTTTCAACAATTTTGACAAGAAAACAATTAGTTATACTAATATCTTATTTCACTCAGAGTGAGATTCGAAATTTGGAAAATGAAGCAAATGAAGTTTTTATTCCAAATCGAGCATATAATAATAAATCTTAGGTTAAAAAATATTATTTTTTCATTTGTCTAAGATAATATTATCACTAATAAAAGATCTACTTATAGGTCATCTAATTGAATTATATCTATTTAAATTAAAACCATTACAATAGGTAGAAGAAACCAAAGATAACAATCAATGTGCAATAGAAAATATAAATAAGAACGAATGAAACCATGTACTTAATTAAAATGAAGTATTAAATACTTATTTGTGCAAAATATACATGTGTTTCTTCAAAAATGATCAAATGAGTTGATTTGGATGATAAAAAATACGTTATTTTTGGAGCCAATTTTCCGTACATTATCGATCCTTTTTTTTTTACTATTCATATAAATATTTTAGTAACGGTAAAAGTAAAAAAGATGTTCCAGTTGACCACACGCACTCATTGTAATGAACAAGGGGACAATTCTCCATTTACAAAGTATGTATTTAATGTACCGTTTTTACAAAAGACCTGAGAGAAAAAAAGACTTCCACACAAAAGACTGACAATTCTTTGTCAACTTTTCCTCGGTTCTCTTTAAGCATATATTTATACAGTCTCTGCTTTTTATAACCAACAGCTTGAATTTCGTGTAATTTTAGTACATTCACATTAAAAGTTATTTTTAACGAAGGCGGTAATTTGAATGTGTCTTTAGTTTAGCAAGTGTTGTTTGCATGAATTGAACTAATTCCTTAGCTCACTAATAGATTGAGTTTCAATTCACAGTTAAGCTGTAATATATTGCAGAACAAGTTTTCCTCTTCTCATCAATGAACTAACATGCACAACAACAATTAACTACATTTGAACTATTTATTCTATTAGAGTTCGTTGAACTGTTTTCGAAATCCATCAATGCTACCGACAATTAATCGAAATTTTTCATATATTCATACCTTTTGACATTTTTTTAAAGTGTGTAATAAAAAATAACCAATCCGTTACATCAAACATTTTTGCATAACTCGAAACTGCATCTTCTACTGTTAAGCTAAGTTGGTTGATTTAGTTTTTCATGATTGTATCATTCAAATGAGGAGCTCAGAATCATTCTTTTATAACATCCAAATTCAGGACAGTTAGATTAATTTATGATATTTTAATAATCAACAAAGAACCGTTACCTTTAAAAAATTAAATGAAATTCGGAAGTATTTGATAATGAGAGCCTCAAATCTTATGTAAATATTAATTAAAAAATAAAATAATAGGGTAGTTTAAACTGTTTCCTTACCAGTTTTTATTTATTTTATAGCCATTTTTATGTTTCATCATTCGAAGAATATTTGTTAATGTAAAATATTTGCATTAGAATTAAGATATTTCAAATCTAGTTCAAATAAAATCGAGTTAATGCAGAAAAACGTACATCTGCTTCAGAGTCATTATTTTATAACAGCAAAATGGAGGACAATTAATTTACATTATTTAATTATCAAATATTAGAATTTAGAAGATAATCCGTTACTTGCAATAAAAATGTATTTGGGAGTATTGGATTCTGAACCTTCAATTTAATAAATTATTTCACACGATTGATCAATTTAAATATTTATGATGCACTCTTATTTTCACACGATGAACTCATTAATAAAATATTCAAATTGTATTTCTCTCTGTCTATTGTTACATTAGTTAGTAGTTAAATTATTTTGGATAGTACTATGTTTGTTTGGTGAAACTTTAGTCAGTTGATGTTTGCAAGATACAAAGAGAAACGCTAGTGCCTTAGGACTTCATCACATACAGTAAGACTTAACATTTAATCTGTTTATATTGTAATAAAACTTGAATCAGTTGAATTAATTACAAATCCAAGATATTGTATAATTCATATTATATAAACGAAGGGTGCTTCTAATCGCTACTGACCGTTCTTAAGTAGGTACTAAATTGACTACTGCAAATCATATCTACCCTTGTACTTGTATAAACCCTCATTAATCATCCCCAAAACATCGGTGAGTCTCGATTAAAGCCCCGATGAAATGAACGTATTAAAACTAGATATTTACTTAATGTTTCATATTTTAACAAAGGACGTGTGTCATTTAAATGAATGGTGTTAGTCGGCGATTCCATTTTCCATGCTTTGCACAAATTTACAGGCTTAACTCGCATTAAATTCAACTGCAACCATAAAACATTAGTCCTTGCGATTAAAATTTGTTAAAACTACAACTACAAGCATGCTTTAATATTATCTATTAATAATGGTGTCATCTTATTCGTTGGGAATAAAAATTTTAAAGTATTTACTTTGAGTCGTCTGTTATCTTTCCACTTGTAATAATAAACCGCTGTAATTTCATATTAATATGAGACAAATCTAAGTGTTATCTGAATCTGAATTATATTACGTATTTTAGGTAAAACAAATCATTTTTTTCAAATATTTTCACAAAACCAATCTTAATAGCTCAGAGAATCGTGGATACAAATATTTTGAATCCCGCCCAAATAAAAAAAAATTGATCGGTTATTACGACTGGAGATCGGCAATAATATTAATAAAATCCCGATGTATCGATCGTCTTGATCCAAGTTTACTTTTATTTTCTATATTTTAAGATAAATATTGAAGACAGCGTTTTTAAAAACCTTCCAAAAAGCCTTTTGGTGCGTGTATAAATAAATAAATAAAACTTCAACTCCTCTCAAAATATTATTACAATTACATCTAGTATAAATTCCCTTTGAAGATTTTTTTCGTGTAGTTAAAATCATTACTTTTTTAGATAAATTAGACTAGTTCAATTTTCTAACTAATTCTACACGTATGTGACATAATATTGATTTTCAATTAATGAAAGGCACAGACTCATTTAATTAAATTACTTGTCATTATGATCTGTGTATGGACATTTGCTCTCTAACTGCAAATTGCTTTCTCTCAATAGTACAATTCAATTACGCTAAACTATCGTTTGATCACATCTGTTAATTATTATTTACCTTTCTGTTTCAGGTAAGATCTTCATATACCATTAGTTGGTCGATTGGTTCGTATTTTTTTTAAATAATTATTTTATTCGTTCGTAACTCCGTAAAATATGGTCCGTTTCAGTGTAAATTATTACCCATTGTCCACATTCAATGGACGAAAAAAGAGATCTGCACTAAAATAGTGCGTGGACTCCACACAATGTCATTTTTATCGTTTCGGTCAATTGTACACGTTTTTGAACAAAGTTTAAAATAATATATCTGCATTCAATTAATCAAGAATTAATGTTGCTTTTATGAAAGTATAAAGCGAATTTCTTATATACTGGATTAAATTAAAATAATCCAGAACAAATTAATCACTCGATATAGGAACCAGTGTCCCATTCTTTAAAACATATATTCCCTAAGCGATTATAATAATGAAATTTTTATAGTTTCGTAATAAACTTTATGAAATTCTCACAATTCATCTTGAAGTAGGTTTTTACTGATTCCCTTCTTTGAATGTAAATATTGAACAAATAAAAATCCAGAGCCGCTCTATTGGTGATCTTACGTAGCTTTAATAAACTATATACATAAATAACTAATAACTGATAATGGTGAGTTAAAATTGAGTAATTAAAATCAATTCGATCGACTTTTGGGAGATCCTGAATAATACTAAAATAGAATCCCCGTCTATTCTAGTTTACTCTGATTTCCTGGATTTAAAGTTGTATATTTAATGATAATAAATGAACAATGCCACTCTGTCAAAGAAGGGTATTAAACTATACTAAATTATGGACTCTAATAGGGCACCTCACAGACACTAGTGCTTCTCGTATCTCCACCAATGAGAGAAATGTAAACGAACTCGACCGCCAATCGGTGACAAGCGTCCATTCTCTGATTGGCGGAGATAAATAAACGAGCATCAATGAGCACTCGTGCCTGTGCCGCCGCTTACCGTTATTTCACCATATTATAAATATTGATATATCATCATTCATTCACATTTTCTCGTATCGCTGTGATATATTTTACAATAATTAATAAATTGAGTCAGTGCATTCCCAGCCAAATACAAGCACTTTTAACGGATTACTGTCAGCTAAAAATCCATATAGATATAGTCGTAGGTATTGTGAAATAATCCCAAATGCAACAGTGAACCATTTCTCCCCATCACTGAACAACGCCTGTATCATATGTCCGGATTATACCACTGTTGTATTCCTCATACCACATTTATCTTTAATCCATACATTGCAATAAAACATTATTCAACAATCACACTATTTGTATTGAAACTTCTCATTATCATATTGAGCGTTTGTATTTTCGATTACAATCACCTATTAATAATGATGAATCAGTTTTAATTGATTAAATAATGCGCCGTCACGCTGTCACTACACTGAATTCTGTTGCCATTTAAAACTGTTGTTCATAGGTGTATCAATTGAATCGGTTAATAAAAAAAAAGTTTTTTTTGGCAAATAGTGATAAAATATATCTTCGATACGAAAAATCCATCCACATTTTTAGTAACTAGCCTTACAATAGAGAAATAAATGGAAATGAAGATGCTACTTTTATTAATATTTATCTCCTGAAAAGTTGACGTATTAAATTTATAATGAATGCCCCACGCTTTTATTATAATTATTGTTTGTTACTTGTTTTTTTGTTTAATATAATTCATTGGTTTTTCAGCTCGGTAATCAAAAGCATAATATATTATTCAACTCTATGACATGTGTTTAAATATGTTGGGTTGTGTTGGAAGCTTTAATTTATTTCCATTTCATAAAGTCCATAATAAATTTCACATTTCGCTCATAGAGTATATAATGTGTTCATTCAATTGCTTTTATATGGATTTAATATTTTAACTTTTTATGTGCTGATAATTGTATAGTATTAGTGTGAATGGACAATGATGGACGGCAATTTGGTGTCATTTGAAACCGCATATTATTTGGTATTCAATGTTGGCAGACATACAATGTCATACATTATTGTACAACCTCCTCATTCCTCCCCCCATCATCATCATTATTAGTATTATGTATTGTGCCCAAATGCATTCTGTTGATGCATGTGCTATTATTTCAATGCAATTTATCATGCATGAGAAAAATACACATCGTCGTTTTACATCGTATATTCACACATATTTGGTCGATTGTAGATGTTTTCAAACTAAAGCGCTACACAGACATGAGTGTTCGTTTGTGCTCTTTATTTTATCTCCGCCAATGAGAGAACGAGCGCTTGACACTGATTGGCGGTCTTGTTTGTTTTCATTTCTCTCATTGGCGGAGATACGAGAAGCAACAACGAACACTAATGTGTGTGGCAGCACTTAGTCAATAGTAGATCAGGAGCACAATGATAATATATCCAAATTCCGTCGTATGCGTTATATAGTTTAAAAAATAGGCAAATATTCTTGATAATCGATAATCAATATATCAGAGTAAAACTGGATTTAATTAATATTGTGTGTTCTTGATTCCTGAAAGGTGCTTCTAATTTATCTTTCACCCGATGTGTCTTAAGATTGGGATTCCTAGGCGTGCGTTCCCGTAAACTTACACCGTAAAGACGGCAATAGAATTGCTTTGCTGTACTTTTGATCGGTTTCTTGTTAATTATTGCCTCGCCCGAGGCTCAGACGAGGCATTAACTAACAAAAAACTGATCATAAGTGTAGCTAAGTAACTCTACTATCGTTTTTACGGTGACGTATGCCTGGGAGTCCATAACTTTACGAATTTATTTTTAATCAAATATTTTCTTTCCTACACTCATGTATTATTTAATTTGTATCACTGTGTCACCTGTTTTTCTTTAGATTTTCGTCCATGAGTTACATTTTATAATCTGGTTAGAGTAGTAAGAGATAAACCACATACTAGTGACATATGTCTATAATGTGGTAATTTCAATAGAGCAGATAATCCTCGTTCAATAATAATGCGGTATGGAGCATATTGTCTTTGTTATATTGGCTCTGTATATAATGTCACAGGCTGATTATACTACCAGACTATTTATGTTAGTATCATGACTGCATTTCACTTTAATATACTGCACTGTAACAGTCAGTTAATGAGCTCTTTGACTAAGTCACGACCGGCATATTATTACTTTAGATATTTAGAATAGTTTGCTTATTTAAATTATGATCTTTTTTAAGTTGTTGGTATGTTCAGTGGTGTTTGCATGGTCCCCAAGGAATCCTGTCAAACGTGCTGAATCACTGACCCAATTTCGCCTATCGGAAACTTTCTTGGTGTTCAATTAATCACCCCCAAGCAACCACCCCATAGATGATATGCCTTCTGAACACTGTCCCTCAAGACCAACCCCAAGTACTGCAACATGGTGTTGCCACTCGATCGATATATTTCTATCAAATTAAAGCGACAATACAACCAATTATTACAAATATCCTAATAACTTGACTTGGCTACAACTACTGTGGTTATGACTTCGAATTCTAAGGTGTATACTGAGTAATTGATAATATAGACGGTCCCGACTAATAATATTATGAGTGGAGATAACATGTTATTAATCTTTTCTCATATTATTATTGTATAATTAATTATTATACATAGTCCATCGAAAAATCACGAATCTACTCCTGAGATTAAGAAAGAGATTTTTTTTAGTATGCATTATAAATCGAGTAACCATACACAATAAAAAAATTACGCTTGAAATATTACGAGTAAAGATGTCATAGTTTTAGTCATTCATTTGTGAGGCGTTTTTGCCGATGTTCTTATTTTATGGAACTGTGTTAGAAAGAACTAAAATTAAATAGTAAATATGTCCCCCCTCATTAAATATATATCATAATTTATCTCATTTTAGTTTAATCTAAAAAATAAAGCACACGTCTTTAGATCATAATGTATCAAAACATTGTATGTAAATTATATTTAATAAAGAAATTGTATAATAAAAACTATAGTGGAATTTTGATAAATTAATAATATGCAAATAAACAAAGTGTCACCTAATTGTGGGGATTTTTAATTTGTTAAAGACAATTTATTTACCCAAGATTTTACATTGTGAAGTATGAGAAAAAAAAATGTCTTTACGGAATAACAATAACCGAATTCAGAATGCATAATTATTACATATATATAAGTTTATATATTTTTTAATAGTTACATCGGCCAGGCCACATATTCACATATTGTACTGCATATTTATTCAGATTTTCAAAATGCAAACCATTCATTTTCTACATACCATTACGTATTTCTGCCTCCACTGCATGCTTGATATGATATTCATTAATTCAATACATGTTCTCACTGCCTAAATCGTTGCTAATAAAAATAGTTAAATCAATCTTTTTGTTCTTTTTAACGGGCTTCAGATTATATTCTTTATTGTAGAATATGATGATAATTATGGATTTAGCTCACGTAGCAATCAAGTGTCTGTCAAAGAAGCCACAACACGTACAAGGAGCCGCAGCTGTCAACAGGAAAGGCCTTACAAATAAATGCCTACCAATTCGCCATATTACATTACAATTTGTATATATTTCATCATGTTTACCCCTCTTTAATAAGAAAAAAAAACAATTCAAAATATCCTTAATCTCCGTGTGTTTCGAATTGAAGGGAATAGTTTTAACAAATGACTCCAATAAATAATTAGGCAATTATATTTATTCATTCTATCAGTAATAAAATAAAAGAGGTTATATTTTTTATTCAATAAAACTGCGTTACAGTACAGGTATTCTATTAATTTACTAAATCAAACCTAACCTAACCGTTGTTTCTAATGTTTGTACAGTAAATTTAAAATCTAATGATCTATTCGATTTCGATAGAGACAAACAGAACAACCCTAGTTTACTTAATCTAGCACAGCTAATTTACTATATAAATACCTTTTTACACTTGCAGGAGCGTATTTACTCACCTTAAACAGATGTGATTGGTATAATTATACATTTGCAGTGTGACCAATCACAGCCATTGATAAGATATTTTCTCTCTGTATACCTGACTTCTTTTCGTTATATATGTTTTTAGGTAAAATTTAAAAAAATATGGTCTATTCACTATCCATAGAAAGAAACTCTCCCAACTTAAGTGATCGTTAATTTTACAAAGATAATTTTACTTAATTATTAAAAATAATCCGGCTTCCAGAGCTGTGGTAGATCGTTTGATAAAATAAGTTTAATCATGTTTTTTTTTTAAATAACAAGTGTCTTTTAATGAGGAGTTGTCGTTTTTGTGTCGATCGAAAGTGAATAGACCATAAATTTACTCTACAAACATATGTCACGAAAAGTATTCATGTTTCAGTGTACTGTTGTACGTTCAATACAATAAAAATTGAATATTATCTTACTATTTATTTTAAAAATATATTTATTTATTAATATCAAAGGTGTCAAAATACAAACAACGGGCTTCGTAAATATGTTGTTATTTATTATTCTTGGTATTATGGCGGACGTGAAGACACTCCTCCCAAATGACAGGTCTTGTGTTAGTAATTTCGTGGAAGTGTCTTCATAGTAAAAGGAATGTTTATTTAATGAATGAAATATCATTCATTCATGACGCAATACGATGCTCATTCACACCTGCCCACGCTACACCTTTCAAAATTACGTGTTTGCACATTTATTACTTTCGCTCATTATCACTTAATACATTATTACAATATTATAGATACAAGACACAAACAATATTTCTGGTAAATATAATATACAAATATTCTGGTAAAGGGTACAAATGCTACTCGAATTAAAAAAAAATGATTTGATCGGCTTTTGCAATTGCGAGATCGGGAATAATATTAACAATCCCGATCTGATGTCTCAATACACGATAACTGTGATTTCCTGGATTGTAAGGTAATATAAAAAAATATTTAATTAAATAATTTTAGTACGAAAGTGTATTCGTGTAGATTTTTCAACAATAAGAAATCGATTAGTTGTTAACACAAAAACATATCTGCAAATTGACATCTTGTTTGTTGAGAGTATATTATATTTTTGATAAATGGTAGAATATTTTGCTGCAAACACATACTTAAATTTTAAGTTAATTTCATATCTATTCGCCTCGAGGAGCTTTTTGGGAGGTTTTTTTTTATCAAATTTGGTTTTTTAGACACAACAATGTGTTAATTCATTGTTTCGCGGTGATCTTAACTATTACTAGTTACACAGGTCATCGACTTAATAATCAGTATTTACCTTACAATACAGCAAATCAGAGTAAACCTGGATCAATACGATCGATCGGGATTTTATTAGTATCATCCCCGATCTCCAAGTCTTAATAACATTTTTTTTACTTGAACGGGATTTGATCCCATGACCACGTGCCAAGTAATCAGTTTCGTTCAATCGTCAGTTTTCAAATAAGCTTCTTATATAAATACAACTTAACTTTAAGAGTAAAATTGCTTATTTAACGCCAACAACGAATAAATTGTAGATACGTTTGTGTATTACTCACCCATCAAATTTATTGATTGCATCGTTAATAATATAATTATATTGACACCGTATTGGCAAGTTATTAAAATATAATACGATATTATATATTCTTGCGCCGTAAAATAATTTTGTGTGTATTTTGTTATTAAATATATAAATTCCCATTATACCTACCGTTTGGCAGTTAAGGTCGATGTTTTTCGTGCAGAATTTATTATCGACGTTTCAAAATAATCTCGAACTCACATTTCTCGTTAACGCCGGAGAACAACGACCCACTTAAAACAATAGTGAGTCTGTTTATAACTTAGTCAGCGTAGGATATTGTTTTGAGACCTTTGCTTTGTTTATTTGTTTAAATTGTTGAGCGAAGCAAAAGTGTAATTCGAGTATTTCTTATCGCCCGACTGCGCACAATTCATCGATGTTAAAAGTCGATCAGTCGCCAATTTGGCTTCAGCTTGACGGTTCGTCATGCGGCTTATTCTTTGTAAAGTTGTTATATTCTGCTTTATATTGAAGCAAACGAATTCGCTAACTTGTTATTGCAATGTTTGTCTAAACACTGAGATATGTTATACAAACGGCCATTGCTACGCTTCTTCATATTCCAAAAATGGAACTACTGTAAACATATTCTCGTGTATGCCGCGATACAGACTGCATCCTTCAGGATACCCGATCCCTTGCCAGTTCTCCAAGAAGACCAAAGATGATTTTGAAAGCAAATGTTGCACCGAGAATATGTGCAACAAATTCGTAACTTTCGATAGAGAGAAGCGCGCGGTCAGCGGTGGTCAACCGTGGTGGTTATATACAATCTCCCTATTTTTACCGACTCTATTAATTAGTGTGTGCTGCGCTTATGTGATCATCCGACAAAAGAGACGAGTTTTTAAAAAACTTCAAAATAGTGATGAAAAAGCGGTAGAAGCATTCCCGGAAGGTGCATCATCAGGTACCGGACTTCCCGTGTTAGTGCAAAGATCAATCGCTCGTCAAATTCAACTAATCGATGTCATCGGTCATGGGAGGTATGGTGAAGTTTGGAAAGGACTGTGGAGAAATGACAACGTGGCTGTCAAAGTATTCAACACCCAAAATGAACGCTCTTGGACCCGAGAAGTAGATTTATACCAGACCACAATGCTGAGACATGAAAATGTGTTGGGATTCATTGCCGCCGACAATAAAGATAATGGCACTTGGACCCAACTTTGGCTCGTCACTGATTTCCACGAATACGGTTCTTTATTTGACTTCCTCAATAAAAATCGCCTGGACGAAGATCTCTTGATGCGCATGGCCTATTCTATAATAAACGGGTTGAATCATCTTCATATGGATATTTACGGGATGATAGGCAACTCAGGCGCTAGAGATCTGTCAAAACCAGCCATAGCTCATAGAGATTTGAAGACTAAAAATATATTAGTCAAATCAGACTTGACTTGCGTGATTAGTGATCTTGGTCTAGCTGTTAGAAGAGAAACACTTCAATCAGAAGCCGCTGATATTCACCAATTAGAACGAGTCGGCACCATCAGATACATGTCCCCTGAAGTATTAGAAAACTCAATTGATGATCTCTGCTTGAACTCATTCAAATCTTCAGATATATACTCTCTTAGTCTTGTATTTTGGGAGATGCTCAACAGAACCTGTTCATCAAATGCATACAGGCAACCATACGACTGCTGGGTTTCAGCCGATCCAAGTGTTTCAGAAATGATCAACTGTGTTGTGTATCACAAAAGAAGACCTCCGATAGATGAATATTGGTATTTTAGTACAAGAATAGTGAATTTCATCAAACTGATCGAAGAATGTTGGATTGAAAAAGCGAAGAGCAGACTCACAACATTGAGAATTAAAAAAACAATTTCCGCCTTATTAGAAGAGAAAAACAAAGAATCCCTTGAAAACTATGCACAAATATAAACAAACAATAAAGCTTTAAATAAATTTATTCTGTATTTATATTTTTTATTAACTGTCTGCGTTTATTAACTTTAATTTAATCATGTATTTGACAATTAAACAGTAAACTTTTAAATAAAATGTTGCATATTGGATTTAAACTAACTAATTAAGAATATTTTAAGCAAAAATATCAAAAAAATCCTATTTAAAAATAACTACATAGTTTGGGTATCGTTTATGCTAGAACCATTGTTATTTCCAATTGATATGGATTGACATATTCTTAATAGCCGAAATAAATCTAGATAACTTTTTTAACTAATAGGATATCCAAACTGTGGAATCAGTTAATTTATTATTTAAAAAAAATGTGATACTCAACCTCCCCATAAAATATTCTCAATTATTAAAAGACCAGCTTATATATTATTTAACAATTGTGATTATAATAATAGCTCAATTCACCCAAAGTTTATTTATTATCGAAAATTACCATTATAATAATAATTATTAAGGTTAAAAAATTACCACTAGTTAAAAATTCACCCACTGGATATCATCTGTTTTAATAATACTTATTTAATTCAAAAAGGTAGATAATAATCACATGTGCAACGGGAAGATTGAATAAAGAGTTCAAAATTTGGAAACAAGAATATTTAATAAACCTAGATTATTATGACTTCAGAAATGACAGATTTTGACTTGACTCCTTTTGAATCTCATCTATCCACATTATACATAATAATAAATATCGTGACGCCTTCCCTTTTGACGGGAGTCCCTTTATAAGGGGTTGGCCAGGCCACCTTGGCCTTTACGGGAGAATATAGTAGAGATGGTTTCCCAGGCCACCACACAGCAATGAGTACTTAAGATCTAGTTTGCTAAGCTAGATCTACCAAGTGACTCCGGTGCCGTGAATCGAACCCGGGAGTCTTCACTCACGAATCCGTTACACTAACCACTGGGCCACAAGGCGGCTCTTCTTTACGGGAGAATATAGTAGAGATGGTTTCCCAGGCCACCACACAGCAAGAGATCTAGTTTGCTACATAATATTTTTGTATATAATCTCCAGTTTGATTTAAATGTAATACACGCCTATTGTTCTTGTATTGTAGTGATATATCTGTTATATATAAGTGTCTGGATGATTATAATGTAATACAAGCCAGTATTTGTCTTTACAGATGAAATAGTAGTGATAGTTGTGTAGTCTAGACGGTATCGTTATAACAGCCGTCGTTATCCCACTCGTTCAGGTGATCCTCAATAATGGTTTTACTCGATCTGTACCTGTACATTATATAATACACCTTCAATCCTTATTGTCTGATACTAAACACCCTATATGAAGCTTCTTACAGTCAGCCATTATTGTTTTCTAGATTGCATCACGTTTTCCACCGTATCAATACAAACATAATAATAATTGATCAATATTACTGAGATTCGTACCCGCAAACCAGCACTATTAATTAATTTAGCCAACAGTGCATTCGCAGTTTTAATTATATTAAACCAATGACGAATGCAACCTCATAATAGACTATTTTATTATTTATCATATACATATAATATATAGTTTCAATATTACAATATTTGGAATTTATTATAATTTTACGCTATAAGATTTTTTTGTCATAATTAAACTATCCATTAACCTGAAATGCACCAATTCTACATATAAACGGGAAATGTCTTGTTTTCACCCAATTTACTCGATTAAAATCCATATCCTTTTCTCTACTCGGAGGTTGTTTACTCTGTAGCTTAGATAATTTATTTAGCAATCCAATTAAATAATTCAAATGAAGGAATAATCGATTGAATGATTTGTTTCATACTTAAGAGCTCGCAAAAATTTAAAATAATATTATTATGACATATCTAATGTCGTTATTTATAAAAAAAACACTTACGTTTTCAGTTTTTTCTCATACAAAAGAACGCTTTTTATAATTAGAAATATTTTATAGTGACCAAATAATTTGATCTTCGATTTAATTTTTTTTTCCAATAATTTTCACCGTATTAACAATATAATATATTTATTGTATAGCGACTATATCCATCATTGGCATGAATGAGTTAAACTCTTAAAATTGGTTTATATCGGGCATTTTAATCCAAACAAACCAAACTAGATTGAAATCCAATTGTCTAACAATAATCAACCTTGCTATTTATGGCGTCTTTCTAAAATTTGAATGGTATAAATACTAAATTTAATTCCATGTTTATCCAATATCAACATAAAGTTATGAATTGTGGAGGTTTTCCTCAGACTAAGGTGCTACACAATTATGAGTAATCGTTTATGCTCTTTAATGTAACCCCGCCAATGAGAGAACGAGCACTTGACGCTGATTGGCGCTCGTGTTTATATATATATCTCTCATTGGCTGAGTTACGAGAAGTATCAACGAGCACTCCTGTGTGTGGCGGCACTTATATTACAAAAAAATATCTGATATGTTCTATTATTAAGATCGTTTTAAAGTGGAAATTGTGTAGTAGATATTGGTGATATTACCTGAGACAACCCTGTTAGGCAGACCTCAGTTGGCAAGGCATAAACACAATTAGTATAATCCTTGTTGGAGAGGCCCTCTAATCCAGTTAGTCTCTGTGGGACTCCAAGACCACTCAGAGCCTACCTGTCCTTCTACTGGCCTCATAAAACGATTATATCCAACAACCTTTTATTGCTTTCATCCGTGTTTATGTCCACGACAATCTTATTTAATTGATTAATCAGACATCAAACTTCCCCCGCGAACCCTCAATAGTGTACAAGAAAAACGACAAGTGGCTTCGTCAAAACTTTATTCCTCGAAACAAATCATTTGCAAACACTTCAAAAATGCACGCTTTGAAATATTAATTAATATTAATTGATAAACGAAAGTATGAATCTCAATAAACTATATAACGTCAAGTATCATCGTAAAAGAGACGTCGCACACTCTCATCACACTTCATAAAGTGTTATAGAAATTTATGGCGAAAATTTTACGATCCAATATCCGCTGCAAAGCCGTTTCCACATTTGCTTATTTATCAAAAAATATCATGCCATTTATCATTTGTATCCACACTATTTACAAAGCGGTTATTGTTTTAACGGCCTTGCGATGTTTTATAGCCTTCACCGTGAACCCGAGATCCAAGATTCCATCATTCACTTAGAGAGCATGTCCACAATTTGTACCCACTACCCTCTTTTTCCCACAGAGCAATATTTATAATTTGAAATTTCCTCACGTATTTGTAAAAGAATACGCTGACCGCAAAAGTGAATTTTAAAAATGTTGGCGAACACGTACTCATTTGAGCACAAAAGTGATTTTGTCCCATAACAGATAAATGCACGTACCATTATTATACATATTATGATCTCACATCTTTTAAGGTACGAGTATTTAATAGTTACGCTCTTTTTGGAAAAAAATAATATATATTTTCCAGGATATAAACCAGAGCCAATTATCTTCAAACTACCGGATTAACAAAAAAAAAATTTTTGTTCTCATAGCTCAAAGGTATATCGACAGCTTAGTGTACAAACACGATAACTCCACTTTATTTTAATAATTGACTTTATCGGGGTGCCAGCTTTTTACTACATTAAAAACATCATTATACTTAAAAAAATCCATGTTTATAAATATTATATTTAAAGTATGATGAAACAATAATATTTTGCTCTTTCACAATTTACTGGAATTATCACGTTTGTGGATTAAACCGTCGATTTTTACCTGTATTAATATTCTAAATGGATAAAATAATGTCTTATTTACTCACAGCTTAAAATGTATATTAAATTAATGCAGAATTAAAAAAAATATATCAATACACTTAATAATAATGTCATGTTGAAAAATATCGATAAATTTGGTGATTTTAATTTTTGGAGATAAAATTTCATACTGTTGATATGCTTAAAGCATAATACATACTTTTATAACCAATCAGAGTAGTTTGTGGACGGTTTTTTATCCTCTGCAAATATAAAAATAAATAATACCTTTACCGACAGGGTATCAATCTTCAGTATTCACTTTACAATCCATAAAATCAAAGTAAACCGGAATATTATTCACATTATTCTCCATATCTCAATCGCAATAGTAAATGGAATTAATTATTCAATACAAAGTAATGTGTAATATGGGGACGGTATGTGGAATGTTATATTGTAGCACCAGAATTTTGCACAAAAAAAAACCTCTCGCATCCAACATTTTTCTATTTGAATACCACCAGTCCTTAAATTATCTCCTACTAAGCAAATAACAATCCTTAATAAATATACTTTGATAATAAAATATTGATATAGTGGTTGGGTTTATAAAAAAGCAAGCCACAGACAAGTGGCCCCCGGCGGCTACCATTTTGAACCGATACCAACTTTTTGCCGTTGTGAATATCGAACTTTTTGAATTTTTCCAATCGTTTGGAAATTTCACTTCCGAAGTTCTCGATTTCCTGCGGCAATGTTTTTTCAAGCTATGGCAGACGAGATTATCGTTTTCATCAGGTGAAAAACATTTTAATAATCTGCCCAATAAGCTCTTTTTCAAATAACGTCTACGAAAACCTTTTTTTTAAGCAAAATGTATCAGTTTCCACATAATGATATTGAATTGCAAATATCACAAATTTAATAAAAAAAAACTTATACGTAACCAGATTATAAGTAAAGCAAGTAACAAAATATGAAAAATATACATTACCAATAGTTTTTCAATGAATTATAAATTCTCAAATAATTTTAAGTTTTTTGCGCGTTTTAATAATTGTTTCTAAATAAAATAGCTTTGCGTCTAGTATCTTTTTCGATGACTAAATCATGAAGCAATATTCAAAAACATTCTTATTTTTTTAATACGTTCATTTGATATCCAGACTCAATTTAGTAACATAACATACAAACTGAATAACTCCACTTTTTACGAAATGCTTCTCTCTTATAATAAAAAATCTATAACTACAAATTGACAGTTTTCAAGGAGTTAAGAAAGCAATTATTAGTGTTTCTTTTTGTAATAGATTATTTAATATTTTGATGAAAACATACATGGTTTGGTTTTTGTAATATATATGTGTATTTCCACTTTTCACGAAATGCTACTCTTAAATTTTAAAAAATCTTCAAAAAAATCCATGTAGATTTATTTATGGGATTTTATGTTTCCTCTGCACAATATTATTTACTGGATTGTTATTGTAGGTTACGACGATGATTTCTCTTAAAATAGAATCACAGGAAGTAGATCGCGTAGCAAAAAATAATTTCAATAGCTAAAATTCCTACCAAATATTTGCAACCTGAGTTATTGAGATTGCAATACATCGCCTGCTCCAGCGTATAATATCGTAAGTGCAAAAAAAATCTGTATGCTCTTAAGTCTTTATGGAACTGAGCCACATATTCAATCTGGTAACATCTGCCTGTCACGTGTCACTCGGTTTGATTATTATTTATAAAATATACCTTCTATTGACAGAGACATGAAATGTGTTATAGATAATGGATGAATCTATATTAGTTGCCGGTCAAATAGGACTATTTTACTATTTCGAAAAAGTCCCACTTAATAGGTTAAATAATGATTGAAAATCAACATTTTTTGACGTTTCATACATGCAATATGTGGCTCAGTTCCATAAAGATTTGTTTTGCACTTATGATATTATACGCTGGAGCAGGCGACATATTCTTCATTGGACTATATAGGTTGATTATATTAGAACAATTTAATCAGATTCCTCTTTTTGCGGGTACCGTTTATCTTAGCGAGGTCTCAAATTACACAGGCCGTAAATCGGTGACAGATAAAGCCAGCCAAACTTTTTTTTCTTGCGTTATATAAGTGTAGCACGTGTGTCTTTTGGATGGTATCGAAGTAATACTTAAAGTTGTGTGTGGCCTTTTGTTGGAGTGAGGTTAAAGACTTATCTTGAAGTTTGCACGTAATTCACGCGCCGTACACACGCACCGTCTACGTCTCTTCCTCCTTGTAAAATTATCATCCTCTTTCACCTCGTTTCACCTTTTTGTTCTATTCCATACATACACAACTAAATAAACTTTTTGATTTCCGTTTAATTTAATCTCGTGTTCGCTCCACGGCGCCTCTACTAGTCCTTTGTATGCTCATACCTTAATAGTGCGCTTCTGTACTTTGATAACTTCATTTCAATTTAATTAAAAACTTATGTACGAATATTTTGTAAAACTCCAGTAAAAATCATTACTGTGTTCATGGGTTCAAATCCCTCTCAAGTCAAAAAAAAAATGTTATTGCAACTCGGGATAATATTAATAAAATCCCGATCGATAGTCTTGATCCAGGTTTACTCTGTTTTCCTTTATTGTAAGGTAAATACTGATTATTTAGTCGGTTACCTGTGTAACTAGTAATAGTTAAGATCACCGATAAACAATGAATTAACACGTTGTTGTGTCTAAAAAAAATAATTTGTTAAAAAGGTATATCATAATTCCTATCTCCATGCACCCATTTGAATTCATTTATATAAATATATTTTTAGAAAAATGTGCTTTCTGTCTGCGTATTTTAGATTATATTTGAGAGTTTTTTTGTCTCTCCTGCGAAATTTCTGAAAATGGACTTACACACTCTGTAAAGAAAACCGACATTATAAGTACCGCTTTAAAAATAATTGGTATTATCATAGTTTATTTATACGTTTTAAAAGATCCCACAAAAATGACATTTTATATAAATGAGAGGATAAAATAAATATATCGGTACAAATATACATAGGTGTGGCTTTCAATTAATATACACAATTATTATTGATATTAAATTGTAATTTGACTGTGAGATTACCCTTACAAAATTTAACTCAAAATGGATTTTTTGTGTTACTTACTCATCGAATCAAGAAATATTTAATATAGAAACAATTTTTTTTTATGTATGGTTTCACCCTTTTGTGGAAGTAAAGTACAGAAAACTAACAACACCGACAGCCATAATTGAACAATGACATACTATTTATCCAGTTAATATTTCATTAATTATTATTTTAAAAAGTAATGCTTATTATTTAAATTGTGTCATTCCTCATAATATAATGATATGCAACCTCTTTATATGATTATTAAGGGATAGTGAAGAAAGGTGTTGTAAGCTTAGGTCGTAACTCTTTATGGTCGTAATCTTACTACTGTGTACTTGTACTATCTGACTTCTTAATAATTCACTAAAGAGGGTATCTAGTGACCAGACTACCAACCCTAACACCATAACTATAAAAATACTCTTCGCACTGCATATTTTAACCATTTTCCCGCAATCCCAAACACCTTAACATCCGGGAAGATTATGCATATCATTTCCTTTATCAACACTTGTTTATAAATATTATATGGTAAATTTCTTGAACAAAAATGAGTTAAAGGAATATGTTATATGTAATTTATTACAGAGTCCTTTCTTCTACAAACTTGTAGTCATCTTCAAAGACTACAAGTTAGTAGAGTACAAACTTCAACTATAAAATATAGTATAAAGAATTGACAGTGTTTTATAATTTGTAGAACTTGTAGTCATCTTCAAAGAATGCAATTTAAAGAAAATTGTTATTTGTAATTTCCACAGTAATTTTATTGAGGAGTCTGAATATATTCAACTACTTGTAGTCATCATCAGACACTTTATCATCATCTGAGTCTCTGATATTAGTAGTCGAAAGTACTCAGACTCCGTAATTAAATTACTGTGGAAATTACAATTAACATATTTCTTTAAATTATGGAATTCCACCAAGAAGTCAACAATATCAACAATTCAAAAATGAGTTAATCCTATATGAGATACTTTCAACCTAATCTTACTCATTTTTTAAAAATCTTTTTAGTACACCATAATTTATAGGATGCTTTTAAAATGCATACTTATAGTCATTTGAATTATTTTTTTAACTTAATTTATCACGTGGTATTTTTGCACTTAATTATTGTAAAATTTGCAAAAAAAATGTTTGTGTTTAATCATCGTTTGTCAATATTGAAAATTTATTTAAAGAAAATATTCTTTTGTAGTTGCGTTATTTTAGTCATGGATATTTGTGAGTGTATTGTTATAAATATAGACACATTTGTGTCAATGTATTAGTGCGACTCTTTTACTGTGTGCGTGTTTATAACTAAATTCACTAATACACTCACGAAATTCTAAGTTTGAATAGAATTGTACACCACTATTTAATAGCATACGATTTATTAAAAAATCTTATCATAAAATGAATATAGTGAAAGATTGCGTGATTATTTATAGAAATGAGAATTGGCCGCATTATTTAATTTGTTTATATAATCAAAGTGTGTAGTGTGTATTTGAACTAATTGTTCAGTGAAGTTTAATATATTATTCGAAACACGTAACTGTTTCAAACATAATTATATAATATACACAATATTATAAAGTATATGAATCCAGTACAATACAACACCATCACAAATTCGGCGGAACGTTAATAACTCTTTGTTATGTGCAAACAAAATTTACGATTGCTAATCACACCACTTCCATATTTGTATATTAACTTTGTGTGGTAATTTCGATGCATTGAATATACACTAATTTTACTATGAATTTTAATTATCATTTTATATCTGTGACTAATGAATAACCCAGAACTCACTAGCTAATAACCAGCGAATGATTAACATTTCATTTCAACAATATACATTTTTGAGGATAATGGCTCATCATAGTGTGACAATGTAAAAAATGTATTTTTTATATAGTTGACTTCTTTGCGGAATTCCGTCATTTAAAGAAAATTGTTATTTTTAATTTTCACAGTAATTTTATTACGGAGTCTGAGTACTTTCGACTACTAATATCAGAGACTCAGATGATGATAAAGTGTCTGATGATGACTACAAGTAGTTGAAAATATTCAGACTCCTCAATAAAATTACTGTGGAAATTACAAATAACAATTTTCTTTAAATTGTATTCTTTGAAGATGACTACAAGTTAGTAGTTTAAAGTATTCAGACTCGTCAATAAATTTACCGTGGAAATTATAAATAACATTTTTTTCTTTAAATTGTATTTTTTATGTTATCCAATAACCGGCGACTTTAGAGACAATTCGTATTTTAATGATAGATTGACTCTAAATTTGATGAGTGATTAACACAAAAACGTATCTAGAATTTAAAATTAAATATGCAGTTTTACTGTTAATGACCCTAACTAATTGTAACCCAAATTGTATTTATATCAGAAGCTTATTTATAAAGATATTATGTGAAAATTGTAATATTATATGTGTACATTAAATGAACGTCAAACCTTTATTTATGTTTGCATCAAAATATTATATATTAAATTACACTATAGAAACACTAATTTCATCAATCAATAACCTACCGAATTTCATTTCGTGAATATCTAAAATCAGTCTAGCATTGTATAGGAAGTTATAGTGTATTTTTATTTTTAGACATCCAAATCCGGTGTAAAGCCATATGTGGAGCGGATATTTTAGTCACCGTATAAAGTATCTCTAAATATAGAAATCAGTATCTTATCTATACTTAAAAGTAATAATTATGACGGCGTGTATGTTTTCAGCATTCGTTGCCAATTTGTATGCAAATGAATACACCACTTTATTATTTACTACCGCCAAAATTAATATTTATTTCACCCTTTATCATTAACGCGGTTTAATCAGCGCTTTTTATTACTCCGCAAATACAAACACTGCCTTAATATATTTTAATTGAAAATATTTCCATAATGGTACGCATGTTTGTTTTCATGTCTGGTGCGTTTTGTATTATTTGATTGAATTATAATCAATGTATTATCTTTTTAATGTATGAAATACCTGTATTTAGTTTTAATAATAAGGTGAGTAAGAGTTCAATTGCTTCAGGATCTCCGAAAGGTTAAATATCATATTTATTTACCCAAGATCAAAGACCAAATAACAACAACATTAAAATTTAAAATAAAATCGTCACTACTACATGTAGATATTAAGTTGAAATGAAAATACATATTTATATTTTTTTCAATGTCTCCGATCCCGAAAAACTTTAAATGTAAAGGAGTTTATATAAATAGTGGACTTACGATGGAATCGCTAAAATAATACATTTTTTAACCTAATATAACTACATTATTACATAGTTTAAATACCATCATTTTTATTTTGGATTAACATGGGCCGACAGCAGCTTATTCTTATTAACCAAAAGATATTATTTTGGGTGAGTGAAATTGTGAAAATATTTAATCAATTTATTTTTTCAGTGACTTACCCCCTTCCCCTGAAAATATTTACAATTGTTTAAAGTCCATCGAGCATAATCTAATCCTTACAAGCTTTCCTTGTTTTCTTTAATTTTTAATGATATAATAATTAAACGTTTCATTATAACCTATGTGTTAATAATATATTTTATCTATTGTTTCAGGTGAGATCGAGTTCTTTGAGGAGCTTTACATATATCGTCGTAGGAGTATAAAAGTTTGTGTCTGATTAGTATTATATATTATTTTTTAAATTTTAGACGACCATATTTATAGGTCAGTGGTGTTGATGATTTATTTATAAATATACGATAAATGATATTGATCTAACTACGGCATAGTACGACGTCACCAGCTCATTGTCCTGAAGCGAACCGTTTCAGGCTGAACATAGATACACCTACACCCATACATTATATTACATACACACCACCAACATTCAATGTAAATACGCCACAATCTCTCATATCCGAATACATTATTATTGCAATCACTTCAAATTCAACTCAATCTAAAATCATAAACATAAGAAAATCACAATTGGGTACCAAACACTTTTTATTTTATGATAAATAGCAATGTTTCATATTAAGTAATTATTTTATTACTAAGCTGTACCCCGATACGTCGCTACCCGGATCAAGTAATGTGTTTTTTAATAATTGTTTTTCGATACACTATAAATGTTAATCACAATAAATGAATGATAGGCCCTAGTTATTGATAAATCAAATTACTAACTATGCCTCAGTAATCGCTTGATCCATCAAAAACATTTATTTGCAAGCTAAAATTATATTGTAAAAGTTTATATTTGTACATATTTTATTAATATTTTCATTTATTTAGTTACCTATCAGTGGTCTGAGAAAATTACTTATTGATAGAGCAAGCAGTAAAAGCAATTTCATATATACTTTCTAAATAATCATTTTATTTTAATATTGCATAAATATATTTTTATTCAATCTTAGTATTGGTTATTAATATTAATGGAATCAGTGCCTTATACCTTATTTATACGTTTGTGTTATTAGTACACTACTGTTTTACTTTAAAACATAATTGTATATAAATCTATGGGTTACTAATACAAACCTCTGTCTACAATTTTTTTTCGACTGATTAAAATATGCAGTTTTACTCTTACCTTTAGGTACCTATATCAAAAGCTTATTTATTAAGGTATTGTGTGAAAACTCAGTCTTATTGTAATAAAAGCTAATATGTCTTTAGTTATTAACGTTTAAGTTAAATGAGCCAAACCTACATACATATTTGCACTAACATAATTAATCATTCATGTTGAAAAAAAGGAGTTAGTTTAATCGTAGATACTTTTTTTAAGTCAATCACCCATCGAATATATTTTATAAATTTGAGAAAATTTATAAGTGTATCAGAAATACACATGTGATTCATTGTTAATTTAAATAATTAATGATTTTAACCAATCGTTATGAAAAGGATAACCGCGTCCGTATAATAGAGAGTCGGTTTAGTAGTATGAGAGTGCGCGCAGTTAGTCGTAGTCCAGCAGTTCAGTCAGTGTTCAGACGTCGCGACGCCAGTACGTATCAGGCTACGCCGTAGCAACACTACTATCCCTTGCTACGATACGACGAATATCGTAACATTGATACTCATCGTTCCGTTATAGTATAAATATTGACTCTACCAGTGCTACAACCATTCTCTCAGTAATTAATTTGCATAATTATATCATTGTGTTTACAGTGTGCCTCTGACATGTTGTCAAATCTATTCGCCGCCTGCATACTAAATCTCTGCCTACATTAACCCACATATCGTTTTAATTATTTCCTTAAAAAAATAACAAACATATCGGTTGCTGAATATAAAAAAACAGTGATTTAACTATGCAGATTTTCATCGAATTTGTCATTTGGTAAATAAATATTGTATACGTTCAAAAATCCAAACGCTTCATTGTGAAGATAATGTCATATTTTTTTAACAAGTCGCTAGTCTCCCGGTGACGATTCACGGGCAATATCTAGTTTTTCAATTTAACGCTTGGCCGATTTTTCAGCTGAAACATGGTGAAAGTTGACTACGTTTAAATATTCATGATATTCCTCGTAAAGGCTGCTTCGCTCACGATGATGGTGATGGTGAGGAGCGTCGCGACGCTTTTCATTATTGTTCTTTCATCTCGTGGACTGTGTTTATTTTAGTTCAAGTAACAACTTGTTCACCTCTACATTCACTTTCGCTGCAATTTCCTACTGTAATAATATTTAGCTTCTACCTGGAACATTATGTTCGCTATGATGAATACAACAGTGTATAATTTACATAAATAAGCATACGCTGCGGATTTTAATGATTCATCTTTTTACCGTTTTATTAGCAAGTTCTTATCTCCAAGTTACAAAATAAATCCTAAGATAATACTTTATTATATAAACAGTTTCTATATATAATTTAACTAATTTCAATATTAAAAAAAAACCTTTCCATGGGATAAGGCACGTGGCTACAAATACTGTGGTCATGTGTTCAAATCCCTCTCAACACAAAAATAAATTGATTTGGTGGGTTATTACGACTGAGAGATCGGGAAGAATATTAATATAATCCCTTACGATCGTCTTGATCTAGGTTTACTCTAATTTCCTGTATTTTAAGGTAAATACTGATTATTAAGTCGGTGACCTGTGTAACTAGTAATAGTTAAGATCACCTACAGACAATTAATTAACACGTTGTTGTGTCTAAAAAACAAAATTTTGGTATAAATAAATGTGATAGTTGGCTTTCTTTGCAGACTGTGTAAGTCCATTTTACCAAATTTTAGAGGTGAGACAAAAAACTGAGTCAAGTTGAAAGATGTACACTTAAAGTAAAATCATAATTAAATACAAAAAATACTATAAATTATTCTAATTGGGTGTAAACCAGTGTTCTTGAAACATTTTATCCGTGTTGGCTTTAAATACTTTGTCAAGTACCGCTATTTAACTGTCCTCCTAATAAAAATACCAAAACCATCTCCTCCTTTCCTTTGAATAGAAACCCTCTTCTTCACGCTGCGGCTATTTTTAAATTATATACTAAGATAGACAGATGATTGACTAAGTGTTAAAACTTCATCCGGTATGTGCGTCATTTATCTATATACAAATATATTTTAATAAATTGATCTCAGTTTGTGACTTGAATTTTAAATCCTCGTTACATTTTACCAGGAGTCAATTATTTTTTACTATACCTTCAAGTTTGAACATTGACAAAGTTAGTCCCCTCACGAATGTTTTCCGCCCAAAAGAGCATAATCGTTATCGGAAAAACTTAAGGTCTTTAATAGTTTGCAAAAAAAGAACTCTGTCATTATTGGTTTTTTGTTCACTCAAACGCCTCTAAGAAATCGTCATAAAAGATTAAAGGTCCTGAAAAAGGCTGATGGCGATCAGGACCAGGGATTAGATGACCGTAACGATCGTTTCACCCCTTCTTAACCACCCTCTAATGATTGACAATAAAAGCCTATTTATGTCTTAAGATATTAACTGACGTTCTTCTACCCCATGATATGAGATTAACCATAAATATTATATTCTTAAATAAGTATTTTATCCCATATATATGTATTTTTATCAGTTCATCGATCTCTAGTATTCCTCAGAGACGTGATGAAACCGTACCTTGTCATAATCCATCCATATTTTTACGGCTTCCTGTCACTCGTCAAGGAATATATCTTAAAATGTTCCGCCACTCTTTTATTCATGATGATGTTAGTTTTATTGGAAACTAACTTTATCTTTCTAATTTTTCAGCACGTCCAGTTTTTTTACCAACGACGCTGAACCTCAATATTGTTTCAGCCGAAGCGTCCAACTTTTGCCCCAAGTTCGGCCTGTGATAGTTTTTCTTCCATTTTCAGTTAAGTTTGGATGCCAGTTCAAACTTTATTTCAATGAATGCAATTCTTTTCGTTCAGTAATTGTGAACTGAAACTATGTTCTCTTAAAAAAATCTCACCTCTGGGAATCCAATTGGATTTTTATACTAGTCAATTTAAATTACTTGTACAGATTGTTTTTTTGAAATGTTTATTTTCGAACGGGTACGAAATCTATTAAATTATCGTGTTGTCTTTTTAAAAGGATTACGAGGGACAAGTCTTGTTTGCTGCATATTGATTTTCGTGGGTTACAAAAATAGAACAAACCTTGTAGAGTACAATTCTCTATTGCCCATATATATATATTTATACAAAATATATCTGTATCTTCTTCGTAGACTATCTTGAAACACTTCTTATTCTATGGCTTCTAAGTTTTCCTACTATCTCAATACACTCAACACTATTATAAACTTCCTTTCAACTCATTCCTAATATGTTTCAACCAACTATTCTTTTCCAATGCCAATTCAATAATATTTTGCACTGGGAATTGTAAACTTTTCATTTGTATTTTATTCCTCGAATTTCTTAGTTGTAATGAATCTTAATAATACATTCTTCAAAACATATGCTTTTTAGAATATCTTGTCTTTTTCCTTTGTGCCGTTCTTTTTTGGGAATTGTCACGCTCTTTTCCCTTCACATTCGTTTATGGTCGAAAAAATATTTACTATATTTTTCTGTTACGTTGACCGAAATAAAAATAATAATAACCATTCGTTAAAAACGTCAATGATTATCTTTATATCAATTAATATTTTAATTGACTAAATGTATTTTTGATTGTTTTTAAATTCCTTTTAGTGGTATATTCTCCAGAATGATAATATTTTATTAGTATCTAAATTGTGCTAAACACTGATCAAACAACAATCATTGTCTGCAATGTTTGTACAAACAACCAAATCCCTTTTCCCAAGATACTCACTAGTGTCTCCAAAATAAACACTACAAATACCTTAATCTTCACCTTACAAATGGTCGTAAATCCTGTAATTCCTAAATAAAAACATTCTTTAAGCCATTTTATTACTGTGTTCGAATCCACTTCCAAATACATCTTTAAAATATGACTTCTGTATAATATTATATTATTTTATTTAAAGGTCCATTCATTTACAATGGAAAATTGGCCTAACGTTCCAAAATATTACATTTATATCGATAAAATTTCGATTCTCTGTCTATTATGAAGATTAATATGTAATATAATTAAGGAAATTACAATTAATGACAAAAAATATTTTATATGAGGCTTTTCGACTAGGCCCAGCTTTCGGAAAGTTTTTTCCAAAATAAATTGTGGAATTATACCCTATAAAAATAACATAATAATATTATATTTTATCCAAAAAGTAGCAATTAATTGAAAAACAAACAATAGAATAGATTCACTGAAAAATGTAAGATTAAATACAGAATTGCATTTCTTTTCCTTATATATATATTTTTTAAAAGTAACTACTAAAAAATTAAAAAATGTTAAAGTATATTTATTAAATACTGAAAAAATAATTATTACGAAACACCGATCGTCTAGGGTAAAAATCTCTCTGTTTGATCACATTATCTTAATATACTTTAATATAATAAAAATACTTTTATTTTACTGGTTGTCTTTCAAACTGCTTAATAATAATATTTTACTAAAGTATATTCCTGAAAAAAAATATCGATACACCAATTAGTCTAGGGTAAAAATTTATTTGTTTGATCGCAGGTTTTTTTCGTTTTAATACACTTATTATACATTATATTCAATTCAAACTATTTATGTATTAATTGATGTGCTGTAAGGTGGAATAAGGGCGTATACTGAAATTGTTAGTTTCAAGATAATCGAATAAAAAAACGTGTTGTCTTTTGTAACAGGTAAATGCCCATAACAGGATATCTAACTATGATATCCAAGAGTTTATTTACAAAAGACATTGTATGTAAAAGGGACGTTTCCCTCAATTGGCATATAATTTGGGAGTATTTAGGAGAGTTTAGTATTAGATCTTAGGTATCGATGGCCTTAAGTCTTGTAATGCGTAAAGCTGCCTTTGTAAGTAGTCGTCCAGTATATCGGCTCAGTGTCCCATTAAGTATGTTTTACGGGATCCGTTAGTACTGTAGTAGGCTTTCAAGGAAATTGCACATTGATTTGTGTGGACAGCTCTTTGATAAATACGACAAGGGGGACCCACTATCTTAACAGCCGGCCGCTTCAAATCTATTCCGAATAATATATATATATATATATATATATATATATATATATATATATATATATATAACCATCGAGAAAATTTCAGGCCTTAAGAAATATCAAATACATATTCCAAACAAATACAACGGCCAGCTTAAACTCGTCGAATTTACGATCTTTAAGCTAACACGTCTTAAAGCTCTTCCAAGTTTCTTAGTTTTCAACAATCATAAGCCTATGTAAACTCCATAGCATTTTAAACGCCCGATATTTTTATTATCAAGATTGTTGTATGTATGTTTATTTTTGGATAAAGGAAAAGGCTTTTTTTGGGGAACGTCGGTCGTGTCATTGAATCGTTTTTTTCAGGCTGAAATTCGGACACCGCAGAAGGACGCTGACTGCATTCTAAACTCTTCAGTGTCCCTGTTGGGATTTCCTCAACATACTCACTATTTTATTATAAAAAAATATACATATATAAATTGATAAGTTACTTACAAACACACGCGTTTGACTAAAAAATATAATAATACTCTTAACGATCTTAAGTAATTGTAACCCAAGTTGGATATCATAAGCTTATTTATAACAATTATAATGAGAGTCAAACCTGTATCATTTAATACATATAGCAATAATATTTTATAGCTAATTATTTTATTCATTCCTACAGTGCAAACTGAAATATTTGTGGTTTGTATCAACTCACTGAAATCTCTTTTTCCTAGCCTACATTTTCCACCATCCCCAATGTTTTTTCAGTACTCTTTTCCTACCCTTATCCTTATCCTCTTTCTCTTCTTCTTTTTTTTTTTGTTCTTTTCGGGAATTGTCCAAGTCTACAGTGCCCACAATCCTTATAATACAACAACACAGGATCTGAAAATTCATGAAAAATTTATATATATATATATAATTTTTAATTAATTATCTAGTTAGTATTATTACAAACTAAAGTATTATTACAAATGTACATAATTATGATATATTACAAACAACTTTTAAACTTATTAAAAAAAAAAAAATACATATATATATATATATATATATATATATATATATATATATATATATATATATATATTTATATATATATATATATATATATATATATATATATGTATGGTATATATATATATCACAGCCTTTTACCTCTGAATTGAAACAAAGAGTATGTTCATATTACAAATTTGAATTCGTGTTATAATAAATGTAATCGATATTCCCAATTCTCCGTAACTTAACTTAAAGTCCCAAGTTAACCCAATTATTCTGCGCAACGATGGAGACTTTTTACCAGCAACCCTCCCACACTCTAAATTTTATTATCAAAATTTCATTGGTCATAATTATTCAGGATTTCGAGCCCCTGTAAATAATACAATGTGCTTCGGAAGGGTCTTGTCCCCTGTGAAAACAATTGGGGTCCCGAAGAAATGCACTTTTAATTCACCTAAACTCACATCCACTCCCTTGAAACCCGACCCGATTTCATTATTTCAATTATTACGTAATTTGAGAACAAACTGCCTTTTCCCGAAACTTCGTCAATTAATTAATTTACGATCTCAGTAAAATATATTATAAACCAGTGGCTCTTTATATCAATTAACATAATGTTTAGAGACCTTTGATTTTACTATTTAAAAGGAACATCCTAGTGTGTTCTATTTAAAAATATACAAATTAACAGCCTCGCCCTTAATAATCAAATCTATAGAAAATATATTATTCATTATTCGGATTATTTATTATTTGAACACATTAAGCGATCAGTTCCATAACCACGAACTCAACTTTAATCTGTTTTGAATAAAACGACATTAAAGCTATTTTACTTTCACCGAATTTATAATATTTGAAAGGGACAAGAAACTTTTTAAACATCATATTTAGTATTAGTTTTAGTGTGTATTTTCATATAAAATTTATTTTAACTAAGCAGAATGAAGGGAGATAAATTACAAATACCAAAAGTACTCCAAAGGCGTTTAGTTCCACAATCACAAACTCAACATTAACATGATTCGAGTAGTAATTTTTTTGCTATAAATTTTTGTATGCACTCAATTTTAAAACTCTATAATTTATTTAAAAACATCTGTCATAATAATCCACACTTTTATGTAATAAAAAATGGCACCATGTAAAAATTGTGGTTAAGGGACTGAAAGCCTCATATATAAATTAATATCTATGTTAAACTGCAAAATTATATTATTTGTCATGTTTTTTTTAAATAATCTCTAAATCCAAATGCCAATTCGATGAATCTATATTAAAGTATCATCTTCTAGGTGTTAAAATGACTCGTTTGTGTATTTTAACTGTGTTTAATGTGAAACTTATTAACATAAAAATGGCAAAGTGAAGGGCCAAATACTGAATAGTGTTTGCTTGTTAATTATAATTTGCCTGTGTCGCGTATATCGCAGTTATTTCTTATTTAAATGGTGCAAAGGAAACATTCTTCTATGACAAATAACAACAATAACGGCAATCCAGACGTCGACATGGAGTCGCTGGAGGAGATGCTTAGAAAGGTAATTCAATTATTACATTTTTCATTTTAAAAAATTTCATTCACATGATAAAAAGTAATGTATTTATAGACAAATTATTTAGCTTTCCATCGAAAGATGAGTTAAATTCATAGCTTTTTAAAATACACATTATGAGTGATGAATAAAAATAATTATGTTAATCAAAGGCTCTTTTCCATACAAAATATTTCGACGACTTAATTTGCAAGCACGATAATTAACTAATAAAAAATACTTACGAAACGCTACTTGTGAATTTTTATAAAAAAAATATTACATTTATTAATGGGATAATGAAACTTTTATATTGTTCCACTATATGATTTACTGGAGTTATCGCGTTTGTAGACTAAACCATCGAATTCCTACAAAAATAAAATTATCTGCGTAAAACACTATAATCAAACGTTTTAATACTGTCGAAGTGGAAAATATAATTATTTTTTCCAAAGATACACACAAACAAATTTATAATTTGGCTTAAAATAAATTTAGTGTAGAAGAATGAATAATTATTCTGTTTAAATGTCATTTATATTATTGAAAATTTAAAATACTATTTTATTTTCAATATTCAAGAACTGTCGTAAAAGATATAATTCATACTCATTAATTTATCCGTAAATTATTGCGAATTAAAGAAAATTTTCATATTGTATAAGTATAATTTAAGCGTTAAGATTTTTTTTTTTATATTCAGTGTGTGCTAATTTTTATGGTCCTTTACTATTTTTAAATAGAGTATTTTTTGTATATAATTAATGTATCATTGTATATTGTGTTTCTTAAATAATCATACTTTCATTTTATTCAATCGTTTTTATAATTTTGAAAATATTTCTAGTACGAATCCTCAAATATATATATATATATATATATATATATATTAGGAGAAGTATAGCATATATATATATATATATATATATATCTATATAAGGCGATATATATATATATATATATATATGTTGTTATATAATAATGCCCATCATCGCCTTGCCATTACAGGAAAAACCTAATGCGGTTCATTAATGATGGACATTTGTCAGTAAATATATTTCTAATTGTCTTTTCTTGTTTTGATTTTATTATAAAAAACAGCAAAGTGTATCACTGTCTTATTTTTATAATAATTTTGATAATAATATTTCTGTTTCATTGTTTCAGGTAAGGTATTTCACGGCATATGGCTTAAGTGTGAATACGGCCATTTATATTTAACCGGAAAACCAGCAATTGTCGCATTCACGGCGAAATAAAAAAATAAATACAGAAAAAAGGAGAAGAAGAAAGAAAATGTGTTGTGCAGCATTGGTATGTATTCTGGTTGGTAGGCATTTATGTTTGTTATTCACCAACAACGGAAACTCTTTCTGCCGGAAACTGCTTCTACTTGTTCTCCTCTGGAAAACACAAATTAATCCTATTCCACCATATATTTATAATAAATATTTATATATTCGATACGTGACAATGATAGCTAATTAACTACGTTTTTTGGCATGGCCTTGTTGCTCATTTGAAGGATGATTCTGCTGTATTAATTACTAAATCACTTACAGCACAAGACTATTACTAGCATCAACCATCAATATTTCTTATTCATTTATTTAGGCATTTTAATCAATCAAACCTTAACGAAAATAGTCAACCAAGGTGATTCAAATCCAGGTTTACTCTGATTTCCTGTATTGTAAGGTAAATACTGATTATTAAGTCGATGACCTGTGTAACTAGTAATAGTTAAAATCACCGACAGACAATTAATTAACACGTTGTTGTGTCTAAAAAAATTGTTAAAACCCATGTTATTAAATAATTACAAAAAATACCATAAAAATTATCTAATTGGGTGTTAACCAGTTTTTTTGATACATTTTATAAATAAATAATTATATTTACCTTAATTTAATGACAGATTTTTGCTAATGGCAGTATTCTAGAAAAAAAACTATTTACAAATGTAGAATATTGGCATAACTTTGTTTTTTCCTTTATTGTTTATAAATGTCGTTTTCTATTTAGTCGCATATTATTATTTTAATACAGTACAAATTTAAAAAATTTGTCTGTGTAACGAAACACAATCACAAATTTTCCATAGAGATTGTTAAATTTATTTATTACCTGAAACACCATCTCTGATATGCTCCCTTATCCATTGATTTGACTGGATTTTTTCGGGATTATTTAAATAAAAAATATATGTGTATGTAGGAAAATGTATAACTTCATATTGACAAAAATTTCTCATGCTATTAACTTAATAAATAAGTTAACTATTCAATATAAAAGTGCAAATTGCGTGTGAAATATTTAAAAAATGGGTACCTTATTTTAATTTTATTTATACAAAAAATTAAAACTTTGAATGAAGGCTTTCAAATCCGGAAAATATGAAGGGGCTGAGAATCAAAAGCAATCCAGAAATCCAGTTCAAATCAAATAACGTCCTTATCCATTATATATTATCCTTGTAATCAACATCAAAATAGAGGACAGTTAAATGCATTTACGATTTGTTATAATCGTCATAACCAACATTAAAAAAAAATCTGAGCCCCTTTTTGAGGCGGGGGAAATAATACCTTCTAATATGTAAATTAATAAGCACTTATTACACCGTAAAATTTAAAATAAATAGTCCATTTAAATAGTGCCATATGACATGTGTGCTATTAAAATATTTATATCATGTGAATACCGTACGAGTTTTAATATTGATGAGGCATAGATGGACAAACTGGATAGTGTGGCACAATGTGGATTTAGATCGGCTCGGATCCATCGTTTATCATGTATCCATTAGCATAAAATCATTATTAGAAGGTACTAAAGTCACGCCATCTTAACACGCAACGACTATATAATATTTACATACAATATATACAGGATCCTTTACATTATCGATGACATGTATTATGTTTAGTAAATAAATACACGGGCGAATCAGTTGTGAAGTGGCGAGTAATTTCTCCAGGGTTTCCTGTCAACGGCCACGTGTCCAGGACAATAAACCTATAAAAGTAGGCAGCCGAGAAAAACCCTCCCAGAAGCATTGAAAAAAATTAATGGTGGCCAACCACGTGACATTCCATAACGTGAATATAGGAAGGACGACAAAACACAAAGGCCTCCACTAACAATACCTCAAATTAAACTTCACACTACAAGACGTGGCCAGACTTTTCATCCTCACTATTCATAAATCACCATCACAATACTATCAATTCGATGGGTCATTTACACAAAAATCTACCTCCAAACTTAACAAGGAGAAAAAATAAATATTGTGATACAAACATAAGGTTTGGCTTTTGTTTAAATTTTAGATTAGTTTTTGTATTAATCGCTCATTCGGAGTCATTCATATTCCCGTTAATATGATTATCGAATAAGATAAAAAAAATACTGTTTATATCAATAGACTAATAGAGCCATGATCCGCCTAAATTTTAACAGCAAACGACGAATGGGCGAGGTGGGTTCGAAAAACAATAATAAAAACATGGCATCTCAATCTTTTTACAGTTAATTTGATTTATATTGTATCAATAAATTCTTTAAAATATACCTACATATTAATCCTTAAATAAAAATGATAATTCATACAACTTGGGTTACAATTTTAAAAAACTTGTGTTACTGATCCGCCCAATTAATAATCTTTTAATTAAAACATAGTATTATTTGAGTTACAATTGCAAAATGAGTAAAATCCTTGTTTTTTTTAAAAGAATATTTAATACAATACAATAATATCTCAAATTATCCATATTTATGAAACTTTTAAATGCAATTAAAAAAAAAAATTATATCGGCTCCCAATGAATTTGTGAAGAAATATTTTTTTTGTAATATATGCTTTAAGTCATTTATATTGTGGAAATTACACCAAACTTTTTTTTTAAATAATGGAATCCCACCCAGAAATCCACGCAATTAATAATTTAAATCTTTTTTATAGTGACCATGGGGTATTTTTTTTATTAAATAAGAGAAAACAGTTTTCTGAAATACCAGAGAATTTACATCTCCTTGTAAAGGTGTATAATTACTTATTCTATCGCAAATTAGGTACATATTTACAACATTTACAAAATATAGAATAAGATACAAAATAAACGAAAATAAAGTATATAAAGTGTATAAAAAAGGTAAGGTGTATTAAGTATTAATAAATGTTATGAACTAATATTATTTGGAAATTTAAATCGGAAGCCTGATTTACTACACAGAATTGAAATAATCCTGAAATGCAACAACTGAAACAATGAAATTCCTGGTGCAGGTGTATATTCAATTAATTATAAAAGCTCATAAATATAATAATTTCAAAGAGGGTTATTATTAATGTTGTCCCGCTTTGTAATTATATTCGAATAGTTATGTTTTAAAGCAAAGAGAATGTAGCATGAAAGCCCGAGGCTCAAATATAATTATTTGTCTTTTAGGGGTTGGAATGTAAGGGAGTATGTCAGGGTGTAGCTACAAAGTCATCTGTCACAGGCACAGCTTACTTTCCACAGGGATTTCTAATTTCAACGTGGACTCTTTAAAAGAAACGCCTTCTTTTTATCCAGACATCTGTCTTTGGAAACCACTGCCTTCTTTTCTAACACTATTACATTTCTGCTGAAGCTTCACATATTTATATATGCCACTTTTTCAATTTATTTTAATACGATGTCAAAAGAAATTTATAAACACCCTTTTATAGTGTACTTGGGAAAATTATCAAATTAATTGTGATATTTTTATGAATGAATGATCTTATTTTTCTCATAAATTCTTTAATTGTAAAATGTATTATTATTAACATGCTTACAGGGTGGACTTGAAATAACTGAGAATATTTTAGGGGGAGGTAGAGTATCGCAAATATAAAAATATTAAATATAAAAAATATTAATAACGTATAACAAACACAATACACACACTCACTAACGAGTACTTCACAGAAACAACTGATTCCAAAGGCACTATTTATATTATTAGTATTTTTTAAAATTTTTATTTAATAAAAAAACCCCTAAAATATTTTCAGCTATTTTATGTCCACACCCTGTATGTATATCTATTTTCACTTTTTTATACGGTTAGTATTAATGCCTTAATTTAACCTTTTAAATAGCCAAACCTTATATTTCTTAATTGTTTATTTAGTCTTTAGAATTTAAGATTGATTTTATTCAGCTTACGATTTTATTTATATTTAAGATTGATAAAATTAATAAATAGCCACTTGATTATTTATGGTACTTAAAATATTTTATTTACTCTTTAAATAACAAGACTGCGTAAATCTCAATATCAATAATCAAAAATCAAATATATTTTTTTAAAACTTTTCAACATACTAATAAATTATTTCTATTGATTCATTTTATTCCGAGCAATACATAATACATTTTTTTATAATAAATAAAAAAACTGCCGCCAAATATTCGAACAAAAATTTGTTTATTTTATCCCAAAATATACTTAATTTATTTTTTATTTGCATTATATATGTACATAATAGGATTTATTTGGCATGACTCAATAATTTGGAACGTTTGTACAAAGAGTGTGCCTGAGGCTTTATTGGATAAGGCTTTCACGCTCGTCTATACGATCAACCCTCACTTATATATACAATACATAACATATATTTCATATACACTTCCCAATATTTGTTCCAACCGTAAAATATTAAATTGAATTAGCCGTGTTTTAAATTATATTATTGAGCAATATAATCCTCGTGCTACCTTTTATAAATGAATTATGCATTATATTGTTCGGAAATTTCTCTCTCATCATCCCTTAATTGATCTAGAAATAATTCAATTAAGCCACAGTGTGTCTCCGCTACCCTTTGTCAGAACGTCCCATTGTTTGTATGGATATAGATACAATTTTAATTAATTGAAACACGTTGCCTCTTTAATTAAATGCTGAATTTGTCGTATTTAATCGTATGTTAAAATATTCTTTTATTTTATTTTGAAAAGGCAGCGAAGTATTCGTAGGCGGGCTAATTAATTTTTCAGGATTTTTTTAACAGCGAGTACATAATGTTTATTTAGACAGCCTGAAGCTGTTTGACTCCTTTGTGAAATATGAAACCGTTGAAGCCGAGTTTTTAATATTAATTATTAAGAGTCTGCAAATTCAAGCTTTATTGCTTGTATTTGAGATTTTATTATGAGATGCAAAATAATTTTGAAGATTAAACGAATAGATTATTTTAGGTTCGTAATAGTTGCAGCTTCACAAGTTTATTATTTTTAAAAATACCGACCTGGACTATAATTTTTTTTTCAAATTATATATAGCCTAATGTTTTTGAAATTATTTTCAGTAGTGAAACCATTCGGGTCGTGTAGTCGTTTTTCGTAGTAACGACAATTTTCAGCGTCGCGTGTTGCTTTTTATTGGTTTCGACATAACAACTCCAGTCTTTCCGAACACTTTATAGCGGCTATGTCGTAAAGGCTATTTCTGATTACTACAGATTATTACAAAGACCGCCAAACAAAATAACAACCGACTACCTTTCTTATTTCATATTCAAATCAGACATTTCTCAATTTATGTACCTTCAACCAGACACGCTGAATTTTCTATTTTATTTGATTTTTATTATATTATTAAAGCTAATTGAATGTAAGACCTCATCAACAATAAGAAACATTCTATTATTAAGTACTAAATTTATCATTGTTGCTTGTGCTTAAATACTTTACTGCTTTGTTAAACCAACCAATTATTAGAGCTCTAATAAATAATGCAAAATAAGCCTTTCATTAATTTTTGAAATTGCTAGATTCTTAATATATTTTCTATAATCAGTATATACTTGGGATCAAAGTACTAATTAGTTTTAAAACTTCCTCAAGTTTAATTAATTTGTTTGTAATATAATATTTCTACTGAAATTAGATATAATTCTGTTTTCATATTTTGCGTGCTTTCGGTTCGTTAATAAAAACTTTTCGTCTTAATTTCTCTCAAATAAGCAAATATTTGGAAAGACACCCTGTATATTTTATATGTAAATTAAAAATTATCATTTTTTTCTAGTATGATTACATTCATTTAATGTTGTTGTTGTTTTGTAAATACAATTTGGAATGTTTTCATGGAATATTATGCAGTTTGTATGCATTTAAAGTATGAAAGAACAAGTTTTCAGACATTCACATAAAACGTATACGCCCTCCTTCTGAAACAACTTTGAAGAAAGATCAAAAGTGAACTTTCACCAATCAGATTGGAATATGTGCAAAGAAAGGGGGGCAGGTCTTCCCCCGTTTTCGATCTGATCTCCTGAAATGCTTTTTATATTCCCTTTTCGAATTTCAAACACCAAATAAAACATTTTCGATCATAAACTGGCTTATCACCTCATATTTTATAAATAAATTTTATACACGTCTGTTTGTATCTGCAGAAATTCTTATTCCAAATAAAACAATATTTTATTTATAATAGAACCCCCCCCCCGTAAAGGGATTTTACTACCCTATGTTTCTTATGTTAATAAAGCGCTAACACATTCAATGATATTACAATTTTTTGGGTTGACTAATTTAATTTTCAAATTTACTCTACAACTATGTATATAAGATACAAAGAATCAAGTCCATTAGTAGAATTCGAATCTTTAACTTTGGTTTTATCTATTACTCTATATTAATAAAATTATTCAGGGAGGTTAAAAATTAAAATAAAAGTTGTTTTTTATTTGCTTAAAGATGAACTATTAATATGAATAAATAATTGAAGAATTAAATGTAAGAGACTTTACCCCCAAAAATCATCTTAAATTATTCTCAATTAAAAGTCCACATATTATATTTTTTGTTTCGAATGTTTGTAGAGCAAATTTCAAACTCTAGAAATGCCCAGAAGCCAAATTTCTCACAAGACAATAATTGGTCATATTGCAAAAATATATTCTGTTTTTAATTATTATTATAAACGAGTAACAAGTTAACCTGGATGATCTCTTTTCCACCAATTTTGCCTTGTAGGCGACCTTGTATGGAAATACATTTTAAAATATTTGCTTCTTTTCATTGCCTTGATGCCTAATTCTCTTCTTTTATTATGATTATTTCTATTGGTTTATGTTTTCCACAATTTTTTTATATTTATATGCAATCTTTGTCTTTTCACATAAGTATTACGATATTATAAAAATATTATACACTAATTCAAAGAAAGGTGATAAACGAGGCAATTGCTTGATTTGTTTGTTGGGAAGTTTCCCAACTTACGGTGGTTCTACTGATTGTTTATTTTTTCAGCCATTCCCCATCCCCTTTTCCACCCTTCAGAATCCGCACAAAGTTCGTCCTGCAAATGATATGGTTAGATTAGCCAGAGCTCTCCCTTCGCCGTTGGTAATTGGCACTTCTTACCAAGTCTATAACTTCACCAGCAGATTTACTTTTAACTCACTTTTATTACAATACGAAAAAATTTAATATATGCAGTCGAAGGAGGTTGAAGCGGCAATAGTTTTTCCCTTATTATTCAGTGTGGAATAGTCGAAAGACTTTTATCTGCAAAGTTCTCTCTTTTTGTGACCCTCCCTCTTCAGTAATACTGCACGAGGTTTTCCGGTTGCTTCTTCTCAAGCAACCCCCTCAGATAAGGTTTTTTCGCACCCTTGGCTGGATAATCGGGCTCTTTTCTACTGGACTCGACATTTTCACCCATCTACCCTATCATCCATTACCAGTAAATACCGTTTCACTAAATTAACCCAATCGTTAACTGGTTTTTAGCTAGGTTTATGGTTATGTTAAAAATTCTAGGGATTGAAAGAAAGCAACATTTAATTTGATATAATGAACTGGCGTATTTATCACGTCTGCTGGAGAGACGAGTGCTTATTTAATTTTTTCGCCCAAGTCTTCCGAATCGGAGAGAGAAGGCTGAAAATTAATTAAACCTGAGATTAATTAACGAAATAATTTGTCGGAAGCACACGCACAGGCCACATAATGTTAATTAATTTGAACTCTTTTTTCACCTTTACAAATTGTTATTTTGATTGAAACTCTTGTCGGACACAAAATTTGCTTGATTACTTTTTTTTTCATATTCGCCATGCTCGTGGGTGTTTGATCGATTTAGTTATTAATTTAATTTGTAAGTGCATAAAGGGCACTCTGTCATACAGCAGGCCTTTCATTTCCCTAGACACGTTGACAAATTTACCGGCTCCCTTCTCATTTATAACGGATTTCTATTTATAAGATGTTAGAGTTGTCAAATGCCATATTCCCGGATTGAATGAATATGCATGAACATGCCTCGTAAAACTGACTTAACAACCTTCAAAGTCCACTAATTAATTCCACTTCACAGTTTGATATTATAAAATATTCTATTTATAATTCGAAAATATGTCCATTCGTTATTTTTAAATAGGAACGCTGTCTTTATTATTTGATATTTCGCTCAAAGAGCAATCGAGTGACTTCAAAGGATTCTCTTCTTTGACATTCTCGTCCTCGCTGCATCTGCTTTCCTTACCTTTCTTACATCTTTCATGTCAAATTTCAAGGAATTCACATACCAAAATTTCTCTTTTACCAAAATACTCTTCATATCTTCATATTTTCTGAAATACTCACTTAGCTTCACTTTTTTTATTAATTTTTTTTTATACACAACAACGTGTTAATTAATTGATCTTAACTATTTCTAGTTACACAGGTCACTGACTTAATAATTGCCTTATTATTTACCTCACAAAATCACAGTCACCTCAGGAAATCACAGTAAATTTGGACGATCGATCGGGATTTTTTAATATTATTCCTTTATCGGGATTTAAACCCATGACAACAGTATTTTTAGACACGCGTCTTATCCTCTTATTTGATAAATTAATAAAATATATTATTTTAATTTCATATAAACTTTCATAAGAGCTTTTTTTACAGACAAGACAAAATAATAATAAAGGTTTAAAACAAAAATGTAAATTATATAAAAATAAGGCATAGGAAGCAATCATTTATATGTTACCATATTAGCTTGCTTCTATACAAGCCTTGTAGGTGGCGGAATTGGTGGAAAAGAGATCATCCAGATGCGCAAATTCGTTGTAACCTATTCAAAGGTGAATAAAAGTGGTAATTAATTGATAAAAACTGTGGATGGAATGGAAAATTTAGACGAGAGTTATGTTTGGAGACTAATATTTAAGCTTTATAAACAACAAATTAATTAAAATTAAAAATATATTCAACTAACCTAAAAATATTATCTTATTGGTCCTATCGTTTGATATAGATCATTATTGAATACATATTTTAAAACCAAGAATCAAAAATGTACTGCTGATTTTTTTATGATTTCATTTCTACGGTATTAAAAACTACATAGCATATATATTTAAATGGTTTATTTGGCCGACTTGGAAAATTTGTTATTTTGTATTTTCAGCAGTGCTTTGTGGGCAAAATTAAAAATGTCAAACGGTTGAAGAGTACCGTCGGTTCACAAAGCAGCTTAGTATACATTTCCACGGAAGCTTATTAGGCTTTCAAACCCTCGGGCTCTTTTTTAGATTTTTCCTCGGAAGCTTGCCGTTAATTGTGTTTCTCTGTATCTTTTTTTCTTTTTAAATTATAGCCAGCAAAAAGGAAAAACAACAACCTCATTATTCGAGTGAAAGTGTGTGGAGACTTTGCCAGTTTTAAATCCTGTTCCATTATTTCTAAAACGACCTTTTAATAGCTTACAAAATTTATTTTAATAAAAATTAATTTTCATCAACTAAAAAATTAATTCTTTTTGTTACAGGTAAAAATAATATCGACATCAATCATTAAAGAAATGCATCAAATAATTTGTAAGTGATTATAAAGATGATTTATATTTCAATAATATAAAATGCGAAATTGAACAGTTTGAATATTTTCATACTTTTGATTGATTGATGATTTCTTAAATTAATATTTTTTTGATTATGATTAAGTGGAGTTTTTTTCTCTCTTCTACAAAAATATTCTTACACCCTTTATGCAAATAACGGGTAGGGCAAAAGTCCTGCACCATTTTGATTGCGCGCCATTTTGGTTATGTGACGTTTAGAGCAGTTTCGCTTTAAATATTGTGTTATGTAGAAGCCCCAATTTTATAATGGATAAATATACGCCACAAAAAATAATTAGGAACGAGAAGTTAAAGGGGATTTTTTATATACTTATTGATCAGAGTGGGCGAATTTCGGACCTCGAGCGCTATTGTATTAAAAAAAATACTTTTTGACATTTCAACTACAAAATTAAGACGTAAATTTAAAAAAATATAATTATTGAATTATGAAAAATTATTGGATTACCTGTAATAGATTCAAAAAATTACTAATTTAACTTTAATTTATTTATTTACGTCCCAAGAACTTTTTTTGAGAAAGTTTTTTTAGACACAACAACGTGTTAATTGTCTGTTGGTGATCTTAACTATTACTAGTTACACAGGTCACCGACTTAATAATCAGTATTTACCTTACAATACAGGAAATCAGAGTAAACATTGCTTAAGACGATCGATCGGGATTTTATTAATATTATTCCCGATCTCCCAGTAATACCAATCAAATATTTAACTATATATATAATATATATATGTATATATATATATATATATATATAATTCCCCTGATGCGTACTATATACAACAATTTAATTCTGGGGGGTGAAATATTCTTAACATAAATTAACAATCCAAGATTCCAGTGTATTGATAACAACAATGGTTGGGTATATCGTAGGCCGTCCCTGTTTATATATAT